>JADLZK010001875.1:0-79484 GCA_015847255.1 Hyparrhenia diplandra | reverse complement strand
TTTCCAAGGAAAGCCGTCGTTTTCACGTCTCACACCTGCATGAGGGGCGTGCGTGAGTTCGCTGCGTGCCCGTTGTTCCTGGCTCCCCTGCCTTTCGATCGTTGATCCTGCCTTTTCGTACGGTGCGTTGAGTGTATGCCGGTATATGCTCTGCACCTGAGCTTGCAAATTGCAACTGCCTTGCCATGCTTGATCCACTATATAAGGCGCTGTTTAGTTCTCGTTCAAAAACTATGTTATCGAATGTTTAGACACATGTGTGGATGAAGCATCAAATGTAGATAAAAAATAATTAATTATATAGTTTGCATGTATATTTTTACTGCATCTAATCTTTTAAATCTAATTAGTCATGATTAGACACTAATTTGTAGAAACTCATGTACTAATATAATTAGGCTTAATAAAAGTACGGATTTTCTAATTTGTTTTTTTATTGGTGTCAAATACCTAGGGGCGGGGTGAGGAGTTGCTTCACAAAGCGGACTTGGGTGGTAGCGCTAGTATAATCGAGGCGGCTTGGTATATTGGTGTGGCTTGCGAAGGGAGTTAAGTGTGCGGTTCAACGGACGTTATGCGTAATGAGGAATCGTTTGTGGATACATAGATCAACACAGGAAAACTCTGAAAAACTTAGAATTAGTAGGTGGTATCCTTTGCACAAATCAAGTGGTTTAAGGTATTTTAACTAGGTTTTGGGCGTTAATACCCCTGTCGCCTTCCGTTCTGTCATGGCGCTTCACGTGCCGCTTCGTTCCTTCTTGCCTCCGCTAGAGCAAATTTGCGTGCAATCCACGCTAATCGTGTGGAAACAAAATGCGTCAACACGAACACGCCATGCCTAGCGATCCAGCAAAAACCACGCCAACGCCCATGCAGAAGGAAACAATCGTCTTGCGAACGGCCAAAAAAAAACGAAGAACACACGCGAGCATGGCCAAAAAAAAAAAAAAAACGAAAAAAACGAGGACACACACGAGTGCCAGAGGGAAAAAAAAATCGCGGCATGTAAAGGAAACAATCCAGCGTAATAAGCGTAATAAGAGATCCTAGATCTGCGCCATGCGAAATCGAGCGCCACAGTTCAGTTCCATACAACATTGAGCGTTTGAGAGGATTCGAACTATGGGCCTAGTTGTCAAAAAAAAAAAAAAAAAAAAAAACTAATGGTCCTCCATTGTATTTGAATAACAGCAAACTGAGAAGAGTACATTTTAATTAAGCACTCCTCAAATTTTAAATTGTAAGTCATTTGACTTTTTACTTCAAATTTAACCACTGCCTTATTCAAAAAATTTATGCTAGTCAAATTTAAGTTATTTTTTGAAGAATTTTTATTTATTAATAAAGCAACCCACGAAAAAGAAATAAAAATTTACATAAATTTTTAAATAAGACGAGTGGTCAAATTTAGAGAAAAAAAGTCAAATGACTTACAAATTGGGATGGAGGAAGTACTATGCTAAATTATGTTCAAAACAATCTGTTGAATTACCAGCACGGAGACGGTACTAACTACTAACTGAGCCTTAAACAGAAAAGGAAAGTTAGGACTTCATGGTAGGCGAAAGTTAGGGCTCCGATCGGACTCGGCCCGGACAAATAATTTCCTTTTTCATTTCCTTCCGGCGTCGGGGGCTCGGGGCTAAAACAGGTAAGGGATGGAGAGCGTGTGTTATATTAGTTGCAAGTTCCGAACCATCAGATAGATTCTCCGATCATCGACGCTAGCTAGCACGACGACATTGGCTAAATTACCGCAAAACGCTGATCGATGGCGGCCTCGATGACGGCAAGAAAAGTGGTGGTCTGTGTTATGGCCGTGACTCTCATCATCATCTTCGGGGCTTCCATTGGGTTTAGCTTTTACTACATCTTCTTCTACAATCCCACCCACGTCACGGTCACCCTCCTCAGCGCGCGGGGGGCTCGACGCCGACGAGCAGACGAGGACGAGCTCGGTGGAGTTCGACGTCGCCATCGGCTTCTTGCACCTTAGCAAGGACTACGTGGTGGCCCACGATGGTGGCCAAATCACCATCTCCTACTCCGGCGTCAAGCTGGCCGAGGGCCCCGTGCCCAAGTTTTACGTTGCCGGCGGGCCCAGGCAGGTGGAGGCGACGAGGGCCGTGGCGACGGCTGCGCCGCTATCGCAGAAGTTCCGCGACTATCTACAGGTGAGCCAGCAGCTGGACGGCAAGGCGGAGTTCGAGGTCCACTTGAGCTTTTTCGACACGCACGACGTCATCACCGGCGACACCATGCGTAGCCACTACCATTGTACGGCCGGCCTGGCGCCCCAGCGGGAGTCTGTGGCGGCAACCATTTGCGGAAGGCCGCATCTCTTCCTAAATCTTATTATAGCTAAATATCATTGGTTACTCTATTTTATACAAATTTATTTCTTGTATTATATTGGAACGGTTTGTGCCTAGCCCTACAAGTAGGGTGATAATATTGAATTGTTTGAACTTTTATTTCGTTCTTCATGTTTAGAACATCCAAACATATCGTGCTATTAATTTCAGTCGTTATGTTCTGGGGCTCTTTTGGAACTTCCATATAATTTCGATCCTCAAGTGAGATATAATGTATAGAAAAAGAGATAGAAATCTTAATTTTTGTTTAGAACAGTACAAATCCTGATCACAGATTTAATTTGGATTCATAATCATTATTTCTATTTCTATATCTATCTACTAGGTAAGAGCAACTCTAATAGATGTGCTATCCTTGTCATGTAGGCTATTATTATAATATCTCGTACACAAACTAAGCTCCCAAATGGTTTGCTATCTTGTTTTTGTAAAATAGCAAGTTGACTATTCCCTGTAATCTTGTATGCTAAATATAGTTTGTATGTGGCGCTAGCTATCTAGTCTTGTAAGTTTGTTGGGTTTTTTTTTTAAATTTTTTTTTACAAAGTTTTCTTGGCTAAATCAAGGTTTAGCCATCTACTTTACCAACTCTCTTGGAGTTGCTCTCTCCGTGTGTTGCATTTGCAACGGGTATGAATAATATATTCAAGTCCTAGATAGACCATTAGCATCTAGGTATCATTAATTATCCAAAACCAAACAAGAAATTTTATGGAGCCTAACCGAAGTTGTCTCATGTAAAAAAAAACCCTCTCTATCTCTTCTCTACAACATAAAAGAGATGAAAAGGAGGCCTTCGTTTAGTGCGGTAAAAAATTTTCCGTTCCACCCACTGTGCTTAGTAGTCATTGATTGAATCAAATGTGGGTTTCTACAATTTTATAGTTTTGACGGCACAATACCATGTACAGTGGATTTGAGCATTACCGTGGTGCAAGGCCTTGGCATATTGCCCCGCACTATAATTCGAGGTCAATGCTTAGTAGTCATTGATTGAATGAAATGTGGGTTTCTACAAACACTTGGATATGGGAGTCACTTGAGTTGGCGATAAGAGATTATTTTTTGAGAGTGCGATAAGAGAGAGTTGAGGCTCCGAGAAAAATCTCAAAACTCACCTTTTTGGACCGGACCTAAACGAGTTTCAGTTATATATATGAAGCTCTTAAAAACAACTGACTTGGAACATATAGCAAAACATGAGTATATTGATTTTGGCATGGTGATAATCCTCATAGATGTCTGCGACGCCACGCTCTCGTGACTTTGCTTTTTGGATTAAATGTCACTTTAACGTTGGTATTTAATTTTTATCGTGTGATCCATGTTGTTTTATTATAAATAAAAGTTAAAGTTATCCCAGTAGCAACACAGGGTGTGATACTAGTAACTATAAGTGATAAATTATTTGTACCGGGATGGTCTAGCAGACATCGCGTCTCGCGAAGCGCCGCCTAGGTCTCGCGAAAACAAGAAACACCACCGCCGCCGGGTTCCCCCGCTCCCGCCTCCGGCCCTCCGGGCCGTGGGTGACGAGGAGCCGGGGTCCGTCTTCAACACCGTCTTCGTAGGGTCTTGGTCGTGGTGTCTTAGGTCTAGGGTTTGCTCGCCGCCGATGTTCGGGCGGTGGAGTTAGGTTTTGCTTGAGGAGCGTGGCTCCTCTCGCTGTTTGCTTTTTCCGCGGTACCGGGCGATGCGGAAGCGACGGCGACGCTAGCCGAATAAATTCTCCCAGCTTCTTCCGCTTCTCCGATGGCGATCTTCTCCGACGCCAACTGAGAGGTCGGGAGACCTGTCTAGGAGTCGAGGGCCGGCACATCGTCGTCTTCTTCAGTGATGATGTTGTTGACCCCGTTAATCCCGAGGAAGATGATCTTATGGTGAAAATCGAGCTTTGCCTCGGGTTGCCGGGCGTGGAATCGAAGGATGCGTCATGGGCACGGGAGTTGGCCGATGCGCCCGAGGCGCAGGTACTCGGCCGATTCGCCTCGAAGTAAGCCCTCCTTTGGCCTCCACCTTGTGGAGTTTGGCTCACGGTGCCTAACGGCGATTGGAAAGCGGCCGGCGACGGTGACAAACGGATCTCGAAAAAACTCGAGGAAGATGAACGTAAGTTTTGAACTTCTTTGTAATTTTTCTTTCTTGGGATTTCTGTTTGTAAAAGGGTCGATTGTAATGCACCAAAAATTAATACATGTTCCTTCTAAAAAAAAAATATTTGTACCGGGATATTTAATGGTGTGACTTTGTAAAACATAAAAGCAAAACGAGAGGTTGGGGATTTAAGTTTTCATTGATGACGTGAATGTTTTGGTAGTTCGGGCTGCTGCGATTCGCCCCTCGCCGCCGTTATGGATCACTTGTGTAACCGTTGTATTTGGTCTATTGACCACTCCGTTCCTCTTAATGAAAAATAAGGATATATACCGATCTGCGAAGAAATGCATTACTAGAGTTATTTTTTAGGCATTTTTTGAAGCGTTGTACACGTCCAATTATTTTTTTATAGAACTAAAATGGTTTCTCTTCTCTATCTCTTCTCTTATCTATTATCTCTTACAATATATATATATATATATACAACTACAACATAAAAAGAAAAAAAGTAAGGCCACGGTTTGGTGTAAAAACTTTTCACCTCACTTTTCCCTCTCCACGCGAACCAAAGAAGCTCTCCCAACCGCGAGCAAAAAATTAGAAAGAAAATCTTCGCTCTACAATCACGCACGACAAATTTAGAAGCCCACGCATGACAAATTTAGAAGGCCAGGGCAGCAAATCTGGCGTGCGCTCAGCCTCTCCCCCGCGTGCGCTATCCTCTACCTGCCGCCTCGACGCATCCGTGACCGCGCCGTCGTCCCCGTCGTTCTTTCTGTGCGTCAGCGCCACCGGGAACATCACCATCCACGAAGCTCGCGCCGTCATCCCCGTCTTCCTTGCTGTGCATCAGCGCCGCAGGAACACCACCACATCCACGACGACGCCCGTGCCGGAACCGTGCGCTCTCCTCTCCCGCCTCAACGCCACCGTGCGAACACGCCATCCAAACACGGCGTCTGTCGGCGCCGCCACGACGGCGCCTCCACCCCTGCTCATGGACTCCCTCAGCGCTGCCTCCAACCCCGCTCCCGGCCTTCCCCAGTGATCGTCGGCTGGAGGACTACCGCGGCCGCATCGTCGCCGTCGTCGCCAGTCCCACCATCTACCAGTTCCTCGTGAGTAGCACAACCAGTTCAAAGATTTCTGCATATTGGTGTTGTGGGTAGCACAACCAGTTCAAAGCTGAACCTAGCTGTTCCTGGTTCCATTCAGGTTTCAGCTGTCGTTGATGGTTTGTTCCAAATTTTCTTAAACTTTGAATTTGTAGGTTCAGTGCTATAATTATTTATTTAAGTTAATTTAATCTTTGTTTGATCTCTGGAAAACCCATAAATATGATAGCTGAATCTTCAGTTCAAATACTCAGAATATTCAGAGGTTTCTTTTCACTCTCTGATAATTATTAGTGCTTTATGGTCACAAGCAAATCATGTGCTTGTCAGCTCTTTTCCAAGAATTGTATTGTCTCTTTTAGACTCGATTTCATTGGATTTTCTCTTATTCAAGTAGAGTTCAGCTGGTGATTTTTACATTGCGTTGACACTGTTCTTTGGCAGCAACGGATCATCCTCTGCTCTTTCTCTTTGTGCTAACGATAGAGCTGAATCTATTATTCGATTCCTGCTGTGTTAATTAAATGTTTTTAAAATATCAATAGAGATCCTTCCTATTAGTACTTCCTGAGGATGATTTTAAATCCCCAAGCATTAATCTCTTTCAGAATATTAGTCACTCATGTGATGGAAGTAGAAGCTGTACTATCTGATTTATTTTGGTTATCAACAGTACTACATGGATAGAGACTATGCTTACAATCTCAAGGACTGTGTTTACAATGTCTCCTGGATACAATACTACATTTCGGTTATCAATGTTCAGAACCTGAATAAACTTATTAAACTGGCCTGTGCTAACTCTTTAGGCAAAATTGGTAGTATGGTAGACATACCAGCATGCTTGATCAGTTTCAGTATGGCAGTCTGATCTGTGACATATCACCCTCCAGGAAGAACCTTTTTGTGCTTTGCATCTGATAGTGTGTCTGTGTGATATCGTCTTGCAGAGTTAACCAAGGTGGTGGTCCGGACATCAACCAGACTCATTGTCCTAGGCTTCGTCGGCTTCTTCGTCAAACAAATCTTCCTACCCATCAACAACATTATCGCTCCTAGCTTCGGTTCGTGTCTATTCTTCCCTTACACAGTAGTGTTTTCATTGCAATCACTTCACCTCAGTGTCAAAACTTTTTGTTGTCTATAGAATAATACTCTATGCTATGAAACTAAATATTGTTTCTTACATAAGAGACAAGTAGTGTTGATGGACACGCTAAGGCCAAATGGTGATTGGGTACCTTTTGGAGACCTTACAAATACACCAGAGGGAAGTGACCTTACAAATACCCGATCAATAGGTACGGTATTTTCAGAGTGTTACTTTATTTGTCATATCTTATACTACTAAAAAAGTGTCAAAAGCAATCGTCCACCCGGCTAATGAGTCTGCCCGGCGCAATTACCCAGCTATTTGTGATTGCAAAAAATATAACAGATCTTTCCAATTTACAGTTCACAAATTAAAACAAATTTACCGATGCTGAAGCTATGCATTTTTTCTATGATTTGTTTGCACATGTCTCTAGGATTTGGGTTGCAATATATATAGAAAGTACTAAACTGACTTAATTTTGTATTTTTTGTAAAAAAAAAAAAAAAAAAAATCAGTTGCAGGTCTGTGCTAATTAAAAGCATTCCATGTGTTCCCTACGCTTAGTTGAAAAATGTTGAAACACTACATGCATCTGAATGTGAATTGAGCTCTGTTTTCTTTTCTCCATGCAAGACTTTACTTGACAGTTAGTTTATTTCTGCATTGACACTTCGTTGCTGATGAAGGTATAGTGAAAATGTGTTAAAGAATGCTAACTGGATATGTCCAGTTTGCCATGGCATGTGTAATTGCAGTATATGCAGAACTAAAGGATGGTTCCCTAATGGTTCTGTGTATAGGAAGGTATATTTAATAGCATAATATTCCCTATTATCTTTCAAAGACACAAACTGCTAACTGAAGAGGAAATAACTTAAAATAATGTCTCCTACTTGGTTGTGGCTAGAGGCTTTGTTGTTATTGCAGTTAATTTATGTTAGGAAAAAAGCTAGGTATAGACTGGATCCAATGTAGGTATTATGCATATTTGGAACTGGATCCAATGTAGGTATCATGCATATTTGGAACTAATGTTGGTAGTAAGAATATACCAATTTGTTAATGATCCAATAATTCTGACAATCCTGCATCTTCCTTCATGCATATGGCTGGAATTGGGTACAAATATGTGGCACACTTTTTGATTGCAACACATCGAGCTTCATCAGTTAACTCATAGGATTCAAGCTCATCTGACAAAAAAGAAGTTGCTGTCTGCTAAATCTGAAATGCATTTCTGATCAATGATGGCCTGGATGCTAATGAGAGCCCAGACGATGGAGAAACGAGCAGCGAAACTAAGCTGAATAAAGCAACTCGTTGCCAAGTTAAGAGTTCTGATGGCAACAAAGATGATAGAAGAAGCGAGTCCTTGGTGACATCTGATTGTCAGGATATGATAGAGCCAACAAGGATGCTGGGTGTGTCACTCTTCTAAGCCAATGTCAAGGAAGAGGAAGTATGTTGGATGAAGCCTTGATTGCGTTGCAAGCAGGTGCACTCTCAGGCTCAACATGCCATAAGTACCCTTACCGACAGTGGCTCACTGGGAGCATAAAGTTGGGGCCTTGCCAGAAGTCGAACTCAAGTCTGCTGCTACGAATGACCTCTCATTGGCAAGCCGGTGACAAATGATTCCATGAAACATGCATGACCTAAGTGCAGGACGTGCAGGTACATTTGTTTGATCTTTGATGTGAACCTGTCATCGTTCATTGGCCAGCTATATATCTGAACACATACTGATGTGAACCTGTCATCGTGCATGACCTAAGTGATGTTTGTCTAAAAACAACATGTTGATAATATATCATATTTTTTCATGTTTTTCTTATTACCTGCATGCCATTTGGATCCCCCGAATTGAGATGCTTTTCCAGAACCTTTGAGCACTGGCATGCTAGATATTATTATTTTTCGATCACACCCTAGAGCGTGTTTTTCACAGCATGCTCGATAGTGCTCCTTGGATCCTTGCTTTGCTTTCCATGCTTCGCAAGATGGGTGCATCAGACAAGTAAATAGTTCAAAAAAGCAGGAATCAATGTTTCTATTCTTTACCCAGGAATTTTAACTGAGTCTTGTGGGCTTAACAGGAGTTGATTGGAATTATTGTTTTAGCTCCAAACAATCTAAACAAAGCTACCCAAACAATATGATTTTAATTCAACTCAATCGTTCAGATCCAAATGTGGTTGTTGGATTATGCCATTCCCGTTGCAACGCACGGGCACTCAGCTAGTCCTTTTATAGGACTAAAGTTGCCTTTCAGGCTTGCATGATTCAGGGGTTTCTGTTTGGAAATTTCTCATCTTCTTCAGATTTTATTTGCTCTTTCTCGATTTCCTTTTTCCAGTCCAAATAAAGTAATATAATAAACCAATCCAACACCTTGACAGATAAGTGGGTGTTTGCAGTGAAAAAGATGTTCTAGTGCTATGTACTTTGCAGACGTGAAACTAAACTAATCCAACGCCCAAAGCCAAAAGATTACCCGTGAATTGTATTACTCTTCACTTGCTGAATCGATTGGTGCGGTGCAAAGAAATAGACTGTTGTCAGAATCAATGAATTTGTCACGTATAATCAATAGAACAAAGCAGATTCGAAACATGTCTCATCATGTCCAAATTAGATGGATCTAACAGACGGAAGTGGTCGATGGCAAAGGATTCAGAATTCTTTCACAGACAAACACTAGGCGCTTGCCAAGTCATAGAATTCTCCTCATAGAATCTGAGACCATGCATGGATCCACATCGATTGACGACAATACTGAATCGACTAATAGTGGGTCTTAAAGGGCATGCGCACTGTCTAGGGAATTCAAGCGTGAAGAGATCTGAATATACGCTCCTGTACGCATCTCATTGGCGTCATGTGGCACTAAATCAGATTTGTAGCGATGCCTGTTGTATCTTGATAATACTAATGATCTCAACAGGGACATTATTGTCTTGTTTAACAGGGGTAAAAATGATTGTTACAACTTAGCCAACATCTCCACCAGGTTGTGCTGATTTTTGCAGGGATTTGTTCAGGAAGGTGACGCCACCACTTCTGCCGAGGCCTCCGGTCGAGGAGAGGCCGGGTGCGCGCGGGCGGGGGCGCAACAGGCAGCTGGTTGCCACCCGTTCCAGCATGCGCCAGGCCGCGCGGCCGTCGCCGATCCCGGTCGCGCAGCGCGCCCAGAACAGGCTGATGCGGGAGCTGCAGTTCATTGATCACCCGACGGGGGCACCTGATGTGGCGGCTCTGCAGTTCATCGACGAGTATGGCGACGGCCTGTCCGACGAGGCTGTGGACATGATCAGGGGCTCAGGGCGGCTGTGCGTCTGGGCAACAACAAGCTGGCAAAGGCACTAGCAGCGGTGGCTGCAGACTATGGAGGCATGGAGGTGGAGGCAGTCTGATCACTCAGGATCTCGACAGGCAGTGGATTGCTTCAGTCTGTTTCTAAATGTTAGCTTTCTTTTCAAAAGTGCCAGCACCGTCTGTTAGCAGGGCGGCCAAGTTAGGTTTCTTGTCTGTGTTGTCATGTTCTGATGTTAGCTGTTGTGTGAGAGGGTTAAAGCTCGAGCAGGCCTCAGTAGAAGGAGCTACCCATCTCGTTTCCTGTCACTGTGTGTTTCCTTTTGCCGTCAGCAGTTTTTGTGACTGTGGTAGCAATAAATTTCAGTTTGGCTGGCCTCTTTCCTTGTTTGTTTGTGGGGTTGTTGAGAAAAGGTGAAGGTTATTCCTGATTGCAAACTGGTTGATGATGAATAGTAACGACCTCAAGCTTTTCAACTGGAACGTAAGAGGCCTGAACTGCAGCTCGCAGGAAGCTGTCAAACTAATGATCCAACAGACGAAGCCACACATCATTTGCCTACAAGAGACAAAGCTTGACCATATTGATGCCTTCATAAAGTCTGAAATTTTGGGACACCCAACCTGGGGAATGGAATACATCCTTGCAGACAATACCAGAGGGGGAATTCTACTAGCTTGGGAACAAGATCTAATTACAGCCTCGAATCCACAGAAAAGGGTGTACCGCCTGACCATGACAGTGAGATTAAACGTGACAGCCGACACCTTCGTTCTGACGACGGTGTATGGCCCCTCTGATGATGACGGTCTCAAGCTGCAGTTCCTTACTGAACTTGCATCTTGCCAGCCAACAAGACCGACTCCATGGATCTGCCTCGGGGATTTCAATCTAATTTATGAGGCCAGGGACAAGAATAATAGCAATCTTAACCGCGCAATGATGCGACGCTTCCGGCAAGCCTTAGATGCTAGTGAACTGTTGGAGGTCAGGTTGCAAAACCGAAGATACACTTGGAGTAATGGCCGCGACTCACCAACACTTGTGCATCTTGATCGGGTTTTCTGCAATCAGGAATGGACATCGATTTTCTCTGGCACTGATCTGCTCGCCCTCTCCAGCTCACTCTCAGACCATTGCCCTCTGATCCTGGGAAATTTAAACCGCAGCCCAAGACCGGCAAGTTTCAAGTTCGAACCATTCTGGCTAAGAGTACCAGGATTCAAAGAGACTGTCACAACAGCTTGGTCTCAGCCGACTAGTGGATCAAATCTTTTTTTCCGAAATCACGCCTATGCGTGTTTTGCTTACTAGTGGATCAAATCCGATGATGATTTTACACAACAAGCTGCGTGCTACAGCCTTAAAGCTAAGGGCCTGGAGCAAGGATCTTATCAGTAACGCTAGGCAACAGTTTCAATTTGCAAACGCAGCCATCCTACAGTTGGACAAGGAACAGGAAACAAGAACTCTATCCACTGCAGAGACAACTCTCCTGCGAGAACTAAAAACACAGGTGCTGGGCTGGGCAGCGATAGAAAGGTCCAGACGCCGTCAAAGTTCTAGATTATTGCAAATAAGGGAAGGGGATGCATGCACAAAATTCTTCCACCAAAAGGCAAAGGGAAGGAGGAAAAGAAATCTCATTGCATATCTAAAAAAGGCCTCGGGGGATATAGTCTGAAATCATGAAGACAAGGCTGGCTTGCTTTTTGATCATTATTCAAACTTGCTGGGGTCTCAAGTGGAGAGATGTAACACCTTCGATTGGGATCTCCTCCAGGTGCAAAGGATGGATGATGCAGAGATGGATATACCATTCACCCTGGAGGAAATGGAGCAAGTGGTCAAACTATTACCAAGCGAAAAGGCACCGGGGCCAGATGGCTTCACGGGAACCTTCTACAAATCGTGCTGGCATATAATTAAGGAAGATGTGATGAAGGCTATGGAGTCTTTCTATTACGAGAGGACAGGGCCTCTAGAACTTTTAAATGGTGCAAATATAGTGTTGATCCCGAATTTGGAGATTTCAGAAACAACAAATGATTTCAGGCCCATCAGTTTGGTTCACTCTTTTTTTTTTTTTTGATGAAATTTGGTTCACTCTTTTGCAAAGCTAATCACAAAGACCCTAGCCCTCCGTCTGTCTAGGAACATGGACAACCTCATCTCCCAGGCCCAAAGTGCTTTCATAAAGGGCCGGTGCATCCACGATAATTTCATGTATGTAAGGAATTTGGCTAGAGCTTACCACAAGAAAAAGGTTCCAGCTCTTCTTTTCAAGTTGGACATCTCAAAAGCCTTTGATACGGTGTCCTGGGAGTATTTGCTTGAGATGATGGAACATCGTGGGTTCAGTCAAAAGTGGAGAAATTGGATGAGCCTGCTGTTTGGAACCTCACACTCATCGATCCTCCTTAACGGATCGCCTGGAAACACCATCAGCCATGCTAGAGGATTGAGACAGGGAGACCCGCTATCACCCTTCCTCTTCATCCTAGCGATTGACTCGCTGCAACACGTCTTGCAGCTAGCAATAGACAGAGGGGTCCTATCGCCTCTAAGGGGTAGGCTTGCAAAACTCCAGTTATCTCTCTACGCAGACGATGCAGCCATTTTCCTAAACCCGGACAAACAAGAGGTGGACTCCTTCTAAACATCCTGTCAAGTTTTGGAGACGCAACGGGTCTCAGACTCAATTGGTCAAAGTGCTCAGTAGCGCCTATCAGATGCGGTGGACTCGACCTTAACCAAATCCTGCAGAGCTTCGAGGGCCAAAGAGTGTATTTCCCTATGACATATCTTGGCCTCCCAATGACTTTAGGACGTTTAAAGTTAATCCACCTGCAAAATATCATGGACAAGACACAAAGACACCTAGCAGGGTGGCAAGGCAGGCTTTTGAATCAGGCGGGAAGAAGAGAATTGGTGAGATCAGTCCTAAGTGCAATACCAGTTTACATGCTGACGGCCTTGAAACCTCCAAAGAAGCTACTAAAGGATCTAGTTAAAGCGATGAGGCGTTTTCTTTGGGCAGGGGATGCTGAGCTAACGGGAGGCAAGTGTAAGGTGTCTTGGCCTTGTGTGGCCAGACCGACTCAGTTTGGAGGATTGGGGATCCTGGACCTGGAAAGATTCAGTCGAGCTCTTGGATTGAGATGGCTGTGGCTGTCGTGGTTTGGACCTCAGAGATCTTGGGCAGACTCGGAACTGCCAATTGATGAAATAGATTTGGCTCTTTTCTCTGCAGCCACAACTGTTACAATTCGTGGAGGGAACAATGCCTCCTTCTGGCTGTCAACATGGATTGGGGGGCGCTCTCCGGCCTCGTTGGTACCGGCCTTGTTCTGTCACAGCCGTAGGAAACACAGGAGAGTAAGAGAAGCCCTCGAAAATGACAAGTGGATCGACGACCTAGCCCATGACCTTAATGCACATCTGCTGAGGGACATATTTGAACTGAGTAGAGCTATCCGAGGAACAAGATCAGATTGAGGAAACAGCCGTGAGTAGTTAGCTTTTATTTTTAGCTCTCGTGAATCGGTCTGTGACACGAGAGAGCGCTCCTCGCGCATGTACTCTGAATTCTATTCTTCTTATTTATACAAGCCGGCATTGCCGGATCTTAAAAAAAACTTACAAGGTCGTTCACATTTGATTTTAAAACTGGCGCATGATCCAAAAATTGCCCAGTTGAGCAGACAGTCCCAACTGGTCAGGCAGGATCATGCCAATTATCGTACTCCATATCAACGACAAACGACACCCAGTTGAGCAAACAGTCCCAACTGGTCGGGCAGATGGATCATGCCAATTATCATACTCCATATCAACGACAAATGACAATAACCCGGATCAGATCGATATTGGGTCACCTTGCCACAAACTACAACCATCCTAGAGATAGTCAAATACATCGCAAGAGATAGTCAAATACACAGTCAAATAAGGAAACAGATAGTCAAATGCACTGCAAGAGATCAACTAAGAGTGCATTAGAACTAAGAAATTGAACACTACCATCCAGCTAGCTAGCTAGTGGATCAGAGGCTCTGTGTCGATGTCAGTGTTGAGGATGAACATCTTCTCACGACAACAGTCGAATGCGAACCGTAGAGTGGGTGGAATCCCTTGTGATGCATTGATGATCTGCATAGAATACTGAAGTATAAAAGCAAACGAATCAATAGCTTCTGCTGCTTCTTTGACGAGTTGCTTTAGGCCTGCCCCTTCAGCTCCTCCTTGGGCGGCAACTGGGTTTCCGTCATTCCCTTCAGCGGTTGCTTGGGTGGCACCTGACAGTTTGTTTCTAAGAGCCTTCCCAATGGTTTCAAGAGCAACTGAGCTTGCTTCGCATGATTCCCTCATGAGCCGACACTGTGCGAGCGCTGCTCTTGCACACTCATCAACAACTGCAGCATTCCTCCCTTGGTTTCCTCCCGCACCAGCAGCAACACCTGCAACCCCATGGTTTCCTCCCGCACCAGCAGCAACAGCAGCAGCAGCAACGGCAGCATCAGTCTTCTCCTGTAGCTCAGTCTCAAGTTTATGGATAGTAATCCCCATCAGCAGCAACCCCAGCTCTGCAGTTTTCAGACTCTCTTCTAACCTAGTGACAAAGTTTTTGTGGTTCCAGACTCCATCACCATGATCTCCTAATTTGTCCAAGGAAATTTTCACATTAAGAAAGGCAGATCTCAAGATCTCAACTTCTGTGATCAGGCCTCCATTTGTGTGCTTCAAACACAGAAATAATATCCATACTGCTTGGACAAATGTCATACCAGTAGCCATGGCATTTGCATACTTCAAATTCAAACACACACACAAAAAAAAAAAAATCAATAGTAAGAACAAAAGAATGCACTTAATGAAACCCCCCACAAACAAATAGGATGAATAACCTATGCAATTAATTTATCAATCTGATGGGTGCCGCATTAGTTTCCTAAGCACAAATTCAGGGGTAAAGAAAGGCAGAAAGCTGCTCCAAAGCAGATATTGTACTCATTCCAGTAGAGACATGCAATTTGCATACTTCAATTCAAATTCAAAAGCAAGGAAAAAAATAGTACCATTGATCAACAGTAAGAACAAAAGTATAACAAGGCAGATAAATATGCGTACTTTTTAATAAGAAATGCACAAACAAAAGAGTACATAAACTAGAATGATTTGCATTCATTGGAAGATCCGGACAACAATATAACATATATACTGCATTTAAAGGTAGTAGGATGTTGCTAACCATAAAGAAGTTGGGTTTCTGGTGCGTAAAAAACCAAGCATAGAATGTCCAAAGAAGATTAGCAGCAAAACTAAGACCGTTGTTCATCACTATTGGAAAAAGCAATGTAACGATGTCATTCTTGCCACCACATGACATTGCCCACTGAAAAGAGAGAGATTACACCAATTACCAATTGGAAGGGTTATATTTTACATAAGTATCAATATATGAATACATCATCAACAACAACAATAATTTGATGGAAATTTGTGCAATTCAGCATATAGTACAAGAATAGTATGAGTGATTTCTTACCAGATCAGTAAAAGGAATAAGATTCATGATAGCAAATAGGATAATCCCAATCATACCAAAGACCTCAGTGTCCTTCTTAAAAGTTCTCTTTCTTGTATCAGAAAGAATAACATTTGGGTGCCAAACGAGCCAAATCAATCCACCAAGTGCCATCGCCATAAAGGCCACGGAAGAGAACCAGAACTAAAAGCAATATGCACATCAAAAAACATTTATTAACTTCTAAAAACATAAAAAGGAGCTTAAGCTTGTACGTATTTACCTTTTTGTTTTCTCCGCCATGCAAGAAGTAGATAAATAGAGTCACCAAGTTAATACCCATGGTTAGGCAATTCACCATCATTGCTTCCTGGCCGTAGTAATTATTTTCCGCGTACATCTCAAGAACAACATAGATTGTCCATGCCCCAGAAGCAACAAAGCTGCAAGCAACACCTTTTGCTGGAAATATGACCCTTGTGATATACCAGCTACCAAATCCCCAGCGAAGAGCAAATGGGAATATAGATGAAGTCAAACTGAGAACATTAGCTGCAGTTGAATAATAATATATGTTAAGCAAACGTTTGTTTTCAAAGAGAATAATAAAAACAATAAAAAGTATTGTTACTTTGCTAGATCCCGCATCTACTTATGTCTGCTACTGAAACAAGATCCTGAATTCCTAATGCTGCTACTCTGGTCCTTTGATATGGCCAGCTACCACTGGTTGTGCCCAATGCTCAGGCAGATGCAGAAACGAAGTGAACCATGGATTGGCCTCTGTCAAGCCACACTGATACATTTGGGAAGCGCCCAGCCACTCCAGCAACCGCACAGGCGCCATGAGCAGCCGTGGGCATGCGCACATCGGTTGATTTGGCCGATACGCTCGTCGATTTGGCTGGCAGCAAGCAGTCGCCCCCTGGGTTTCAGGGCAAACGGAGAGCCAGAGAGGTAGAAAGCGTCTGAGTGAGAGGAAGAGTCGAAGAGAGGCGAGGGGAAGGGGATGAGTCGCAGCCCCAGGCGTGGAGACTGGGAGACGGACTAACTGAGAAGAATAGTATTCGTTGGGCTGTGTTTATTTGGGCCACACGTAGAGCTTGATCGACTTGGGCCAAGAAAACTAAAGGGCATACTCAGGATTTTTGGGCCACGTTGGGCCACGCCTAGGGCCGTGGCCCTAGTGGCCCTAGGCCCAAATCATTGCATTCTGGAAGCAGAGAATAAAAAGAAAAATAGAAGGGGACATAATATGTGAAAAATTGGTTAAGTGTTGGAAATTTAAAAACAGATAACGCAAGCACAGACATTACTTTCGAATACAATATGATAGCAAAATTGCTATCTCTCTGCTTGTTGCAGCATGCCGTCCCTCGCTGCAAAAGTGAAAACCTTCCCCTATCGGCAGTCTGCTTCTTGGCGTTTGCCTGCTGGGTAAAACGATGCGGGAAGGTCTTGAGTATCTCATGTTCAACAGCTAGACGCCTACGGAGTACTGTCTAGGGGCCTGTTTGGTTCAGCTTATTAAGCAGCTTCAAGAGCTGTTTGGTTCAGCTTTTGAGCTCTGTTTTTGAGCTCTGTCAGCCAAACGAGTCAAAGCAAAAGTGCTTCACGCGTGAAGCTCCGTAAAAGCCGGTGACACAAGCTGGTTGCGCACGGTGAAGCGGGGAAATAGCAGCTTCCTGCCGCTGCGTCTGACAGCCTGCGGGCCCAGACCCTTTTGCCCACGGTGAGGCAGAGCTGGTGCTGCAGCGGCAACACGACGGCGAGGCGGACGCGGGAGCTCGAGCTACACCAGCGAGTACACGAGCGCCGGCTGCAACGAAGCTTAGCTGCAGACCGTGACGGCGACGGGCTATGATGCGGACGGGGGCGCGCGGTGCCAGGAAAGCGAACGCCGGGGACGCCGCGCGCCAGGGCACGGTGCCGGGACACGGGCGTGACGCCGGAAAGCGGTCGCCGTTGGGGCGCATGTCAAAACTCCGCCGCCGAGGTCGCCGCCTTTGGGGAAGAAGGTGTGCCATTGGGGAAGAAGAACGATGCACCACAGTTGGGGAAGAATGATGCGCAGCTGTGAGGCGAGCGTGCGCCGCCGAAGCCGCGCCGCCGGATATTGGGACGCTGACATCAGGCACGGCCGCGAGTAGACGCCGGGCCAGCTGCATATCCCACTGGATGTGGTCGATTGCGGCTGCGGGGGGCACAGTTAACTGGGAGACGAACTCGCCGGGGCTCGCGGCCTCTAAGCGAGCGGTGGCGGCGCGTGTACGAAACCCACGAGGTCGGACTCGGAGGAAGAGAGGGACCGGGAGGGGATAAGCCAAAAAAAAAAAAAAAAAAACTAAGGGCAGTATGGTAATTTTAATCTCTTGTCATCACATGAAGCTGTTTTTGCCAAACAGAAAGATAAAAACTGCTCAACTTCATAGGTAGAGCTGCTCATTGAGCCAAAACCTAAAAAAAAAACAGCTTTGTTCTTGAAGGCTGAGCTATGCCAAACAGGGCAATCATCCCCGATGTACGTGTATTTCCTCTCTTCCGAATTATAGGTTGTTTTGATTTTCTAAATGTATTTCTTTTGCTATGCATTAAGATAGAGCGTATAACTAGTTGTATAGTAAAAACAATATATCTAGAAAAGTTAAAGTGAACTATAATTTGAAACAGAAGAAATACTAAAGTTTAGATATCTCCGACTTGTACTAAGGTTTAGTGTTTTTTTTTAACTCCCTTGCAAAAGTCTTGTCTCATCTCACAAAATACTATTAAATCAGTATAAATCAGCCATCAGGCTCTATCTCCAACAACGGGAACCTAAAATAGAGATTAAAAAATCACAGCCCCAAAAATTTCTCTTCTTCAACGCAGACTCGCACCCAAAACTATTTAACAAGAACTTTGCACCGAGGCCCCTAGTCTTTTTAGAAATCAGCTAAGCCTAGATTAGATCTAAAAAGAATGTCTCTCTGGTGCTTTTGCACCATCAACCCTGAGAGTGAAATAAAATTATTTTTCTGCCCTTCTTCAACCTCTGGGCTCTCGATGCAGAGCAGCGGGAGCTCGGGATCCCGGTAGGCTGGCTACGAGCGCCCGCGGCGCCGCGGCAAGGGCGCCCTAGTGCAGACGAACCGGACGCCGGCAGCGGCTCACCATCGTGTCGTCCGCGGGCGCGCCCACTGAGGTAACAGATGCGAGCGAGACGACGGCGGCGGAGCCGAGGCGGACCATGTCGCGGAGTGTGAGACAGGGAGGCCACGACGCAGAAGGTCCTCAATTGCAAGCTTATCGGCGCAGGGTGCTGCTCACGGCCATCTCAGCCTCGCTCGGGTCGCGGAGGAATGAGCCGCACTGTTGGAGCGCATCGGGTGGCACGAGACTCGATCGAGCGCAACAAGACGGAGGCAGCGGACATAGAGGCAGGGTTGTGGATTTGCGTCGAGGAGAGAGGAGACACTCATTTAAATGCATCGCGGCCGGCCTCATACGCAAAATGCATGTTGCGTTTGCATCCTCCATTGGAAGTGTTCTGGGGATGTAAAAACACTGTTGAGTATGAGGATGCAAACGCAACATCCATTCATTGTTTCGTACGCAAAATGCATGTTGCGTTTTGCCTTCCCCGGTGGAGACAGTCTTAGCATGCACAGCTGGTTCAGCCTAGCCGTTAGCATTACCTTGATACTATGGAGGTGTTGTTGGTGAAATATTTTGGGTTTGGCTACCATGACACTTTTTGTTTGTAGTTGGTAAGTATTGTCCCACCATGGAATAACTATGCTCAAAAGATTCGTCTCGCACTTTTTAGCCAAACTATGCAATTAGTTTTTTTTATTAATCTATATTTAGTACTCCATACATACGTCAAGAGATTCGACGTGATGGCTATTGTAGCACTTTTTAGATTCACTTTTATTGATAAAATTGCCTGGGTGCCTCTGCTTCGTCTATTTGTTTGATTGTCTCTCACACACGCTAAAGTCACAAAGAGAAGTCAATCCTTGCCAGCCGGAGTAATATCGTTTCGTTGTTTGCTTTTTGGCTTGCCATAATATACTTCATTACTACTACTCTCTCGTACTCACTAGCTACAAGTAAATTAGTTAGACTATTTTATATAGCTCAAGAACATGTAAGAGAATCATGTGAGTCTAATAATATAAAATAATATTTTGCTTTTGTCTCTCACCTTCATATCAGCAGACACATCAGCAGACTACGTAGCTATTACCATTGCCGACACCCTTATAGTACAGAGTACTCCCCCCGTCTTGGTCAAAGAAGTCATTTAGGACAGCGATACGGTCCGCAAAACACAACTTTGACCTCTTGTTATTATAAAGAAATTTATGAAAATGTGATATATATATGTATATTTTTATAAAAAATATTTTTTAAGATAAATCTATTCATATAATTTTTATATTTACAATCTCAACAACTTAAAAGTTATTGATGATTTATATTCCCAATGTTTAACTTAAACCTTGTCAAAACGACTTCCATTACCCGTACGGAGGTTATATAATAATACGCTGGGTACAAGCTGTACAGCAAGCGCTGATTGATTACACTTACATAGGCATCAGAAAATGAATGGATCATGGGATTACATAGTTCATTATTACTACTAGTGTTAGTAAACATATTGAAAATTAATTTATTTGTAGATTACATATATACGCTATTACTTTTTAAATATTGAGTGTGCATGGGATATAATGTCATCTAGGAAGTTCGATATTGATAATATAACCAATGACTTTGCGTCTCAAAAAGTTAGAAGAACTTGTTTAAAAATAATGACAAGTGACAAGCAAGTACTCCCTCCGTCCTAAAAAAATATCGTTTTAGGATTTTCGGACATCATATTTAACTATTCGTCTTATTAAAAAAAAAAATTATGCAAATTACAAAGTAAATAAATCATTATTAAAGTATCTTTAGAGATAAAATAAGTCCTAACATAATAAATAATATTTATACAAAAAATTGAATAAAACGGATGGTCAAACAAGAAGTCGAAAAAAACCTAAAACAACACTCTTTTGGAGACGGAGAGAGTAATTTATTATTATAATAATCTGTGCATTTTATGAACTTTGAGATATTCTCTACAGTATAAGTTATTTTAGTATATTGAATATTATATTCTTAATTGAGTATATACTCCTACTTAAGTAGGGAGTAGTTCTTGACCTACAGTAGGCCTAAAAAAAAAAATCAGGAACACGACTCTCTGTTCGTGTCACCACCGATTGCATCAGCATCCATCCTATAGGCAGCAGAAGTGTGACACACTAGCATGTACTCCCTCCGTTCCACAAAACAAGCAATTCTCATAGGCATCCCGAGGAGTCAAACATCGCGAACTTTGACCAAATTTATATAAAAAGTACTAACATCTATTTGACAAAATAAGTACCTTTAGATTTGTCATTATATTTTCATAACAAATTTGTTTCAAAACATAAATGCTAGTAGTTTTTTGCTAGAAACTTGGTCAAAAGATGAAATGATTTGACGGCCTCACAATTGCATGTATTTTGGAACAGGTACAATCAATCCACACGGCCTGACACCGCAGCTGCAGCTGCCGCCACACCCGGCCGGTGGTGTCTCCAAGAAGCAGAGGCGCAGACCAGACCGGCCTGGCTGACCACCCGGCGAGCGCCCCCGATCCATCCACCCATTCCCTCCCAAAAACAGCAGCTGTTGGGGACTACTACCACGCTACCGCTACCACGATAGAGCTAGTATTGCATATCGTTAAGTTAGTTAAAGATAACATCTCATTTAATCATATTTTTTTTGAGGGGTCATTTAATCATATTTTACTATTTCTATTTAGGTGTAACTTATGTGTTTAATTGATCTATGGTCTCGAAAGTTATCTGATCTCTCTTTTGTCTTATTTTTTGTATGTTTTATTTGGTTCCTCTTTGATAGCTTTCAATTTGGCATTCATATAAATAATCCAGAAAATATGTTGTTGTATTAGTTTAATATTTTTGCAGTATTTGGATATCATTTGGTCGGGATCTAATGGTCATGACAATCGAACTAGTGTAGATAGAATTAGAAACACTCGATTCTTTCCAACGAGTGTTTAGATAGCCTTGAATGCTCTCGGGTGTCAGCAGCCGGCTCGAAGCATTTGAGCGCCCCTAGACACACCTTAGACTGTCTCCAACGGTTTCCAGAGGCAAATATGAGACGATCGAGTTGTTTGTGTAGCGTACAAAGAAAGACATCGGTGGCCCAAAATCTATCGTTTCCAATAGCCAACGCATACCCATCCCACTTTCGCCGACTGCGTCTCCGCGTCCCCCCGGGCCGCCCATCCTACTCCGGGCGCCGCCCATCCTTCTCTTCCCTCCGGCTTGGCGCCCCCCCTCCTAGTTGCGGCCCCCCAAGAACTCCACGACCTCGGCGTTTGAGAACGACGAGGACCCCCAGTGTGAGCCGCCTCGACCACCTCCGCCCACCGCCGCGCGACGGCGGCGGGCACGCGGCCACGCGCCCGCGAGCACGACCACGGGGAGGCATGCGCCTGCCACGTCACACCCGTCGTGCACTCCGCCATCGCCACACCGCTCCTCGTGGCGTCCGCGGGGCCGCCGGGAACGGCCGGGTCCCGCCGCGCGAGCCTCCACCACCTCCTCCCCGCTTCCTTCGAGGCATCCTTCTTCTTCTTCCCGTTGCCGCCGGCTTGAAGAGTCCATGCCGCTCCCCCTTGCCTTGCGCCTTGCCGCTTCGGTCTGGGCGATTCACGTAGAAGAGGAGGCGGGGTCGTGCCCTCCCTCTCCGGTCGGTGGTCCCCGTCGCGGTCCGCCTCACCGCCGTCGTCTCGTCGTCGCCTCGTAGCCGCGTCGGCGCTTCCCATCACGGGCTTGCCAAGTCATCGTTGTCCCGTCGTCCGCCTCGTGTCGTCGTCCTGTCGCGGGCCCACCTTGCCACGTCGTTCGGCTCACAGTCGCAGATTTGGGTGGAGTAGAGAGAGAGACGCAGATTTGTGTGTTCTTTCACCCTCGACGCATTCTGCGTCACCTGGTTGGGTTCGCCGTTGGAGGGCCTTTTTTCAACCCAAAACGCCATTCGTGAGTTAAGTTTGTGTTTGGGGCACCTTGTTGGAGATAGTATTACCCTTTGCATTTAACTTTTTACGGGCCCGAAACAACATTGCAAGGGTCTAGTGTCCGACGGGGTTTCGCTCTACCGACCGACAATGGACCTACAACGGCATAGTACAATATAGGCCCTATATTAGACTTATAGGTGGAAGTTAGACATCCAAGAATTTTAGTAAATAAACTAGAAATTTAAATTTTAGGAATTCATTTTTTTCTAAATTAGAGAGTATTCATTGGATATCTATGGACATCCAACTTCCATCCTTTATAGGCAACCATGAGGCTTTGCTCGGTTACTCGATCAGAATTCCATCAGCGTGACAGAGCGTGTTTTCGCTGCCGCCTGATGCGCACGTGGCGTGACAGCGTGTTCTCGCTGCTCCATGGTAAATAGTCAAGCCATGTTAGATATATTTAAAATAGTTTTGAGGAAGTGCTAATTAATAATAATAATTCACCGCTAACGAGTGAGGTGGAAGCGCAAGATGCTAGATGCCTGTAGCTGCAGCGAGCAGCGCAATCTTGTTCTTCACTGCTACCCGGGTCTCATGCATGTTCCGATGCACCATGGCAATGCATGCACGCAATCTTTTGTTCTTCACTGCTACCCGCTAACTCCTGCTGCTGCAGATCCTTTGCGTCGAGGATAAAAGGCTGTACGGAGTACAGTTGAAGATGGGGACCCGGAGAACGACCGAAGCTAGGAGTACGTGCCCGGTGGGCAAAGGCCCCACCTACAAAGCTGTCGGCTTTCAGCTAGCTACCGTTGGCGGGGTGATTACATGACGAAGGAGCAGTGTGTTATTAAAATAAAAAAAAATAGTTCACATTTGAACAAGTTTTTAATGAATAATATTCATATTTATAGCTTCAAACTAATTTATTAAAAAATTCATAAGTAATCTAATGATATTTATTTGATAATATAAATATTATTTTTTATTTATAATTGGTCAAACTTATAAGATAGTAAAAAGTGGTATTGTGCTAGAATTACATGACGAAGGAGTCCTAGTTATTGTACGGAGTATATATATACTATTTGGCAGAAACTATGTATATAGAAAATTAAAGACAAATTAAAACAACTTATAATTTTGAAGAGTAACAAATAAAGGCTCTTGACTAAATCTCATTATAAGAGGTGAATGAAAAAAATAGGCGCTAGCACTACCAGACTGGAGATGTTTCCTGACGGTAGGAAATACGAGAACACCGTCAGGAATGTGATTCCTGTCGGGCAACCGTCAGGAAAATGCCGACAGGAACACGTCGACAGGAAAGATGGATTACTCCTGACGGTTAGCCAACAGGAATGGTTTCCTGACGGCAGTCCACTGCAATTCCTGACGGCTGATGTGCGTCCGCGTCTAGGCTCATTTCCGATGGTTGGCTGTCAGGAATTTCTTTTCTTATTCATGCTGTCAGGAAACCAGTTTGTAGGAGTAAAAAAAATATTATTGTACATGTACGCTTGTATGCATCAAATTCAGTCCTCATGACAGTTCACATACATCATATACATACATATTGGGCTATTGCACTGAATAAATGGATGGCTACCTAATGTTTACATCTTTTCAATGTAAATGACTCAGCTAAATAATTGGGTCTAAATTGAAAAGTAACCTTATTCTTTCTATCAAGTCTATTGCGATCTGTTTGGTACCTGCAACATGACAAAGGTTTATTGTATCAGATGGTAATCATCACTAGAAACCTACAAGCCAAAGTTGTAACAGCACAAGTATAGCAGAGGACATATAAATATATGTTTACACAACTACACAGATCTATAGATAAGTTTACACAAAACATACCAAGGCATCACAATTTTTATGGGTTTTAATTACTTGTACACAAAACTAACTTCATCATGTAGATCTTCATTAATGCATATATATACTGTGTTCATAGCTTTCAACACTGCATGGTGGATAAGCTTCAGTCTTTGCTTATTTTTACTAGTCTTATGTGATAAAAGTAGAATTACAATGAGAAAACCAAGCTTACCGAATCAAAATACTAGACAAGCAGATGCCACCATTCCTGTTCTGCACAGGACCAATGCACCAGAGTTGTTTGGTCACTCAATTGCAAGCACAATGTAACTGTATTAGCCAATGTATTTTCTTCAGACTGAATTCATGAAATATTGGTTCTACAAATACAGTAAAAAGTAGTTTGCTGTGGTTGCAAATAAATAAATGTAGCCAATGTCACTGGGTACTAAAAAGATATGAAAATCCATGCTACTCCACTCTGGTCTACCGTCCTAGTCACAAGCTAGAACTGGATCTGCTTCTGAAAAATCCAAGATGCTCTGCTCCCAATCGGCAGCTAGCACTAGATTCAGAGAAGACATTAAGGATAAGCTAGCACCAAATTTCAGTCGTATTTTAGTTCATACAGACCATGGGAATTGTATTTTGGTTATCTGCCATTGCAAAAATACACTTATTAAATCAAGCAAGAATCTCGTCCATGGCAAAATTCAATTGCAACCAAATTCAACAGCACACAATTTTAATTTCGTTGAAATCTCTGTGTATAGAGTTTCAACTTGCATGTGGCAGTGCTCCAACTATTCAACAGAAGTTCAATGCATATACCGATTCATCCCTAACAGATCCATGTATTTGAGAAAAAAATGCCAAGCAGATCTGAGAAACAACAGCAGGGCCTGACCTTCGGATGTTCTAGACAGGACCTGGAGGCGGCACGGTGGCTTGGACGGACAAGCTCAGCTACAGCCTGGGTTGCAGCACGGCTGTAGGCCAGCAAAACTCGCCTCTGATGTTGGGGTGGGGGCGATGGTGAGATGAGACGCACCCGAGCTGTAGTGAAGCTGGGATGGGATGGGACGGGAACCGAACCACTACCTCCCCTCCGCTCGTGCCTCGCCTACGAACGCGCGGCGGCGAAGTTCTCTCATCTGGATCTGGGCGCCGGTTGGTGGAGATGACGACGGCCGGTGGAGCTGCGGCAGGCGGAGGTGCACCCTGCGTTGGAGCCCACGGAGTGGATGGGGAGCGAGGGTGGTGGCGGGGATGGGGAGGAAGCGAGGGCGGCGGCGCGGAAGGGGTCGGGGACGAGCCCGGGGCTGTGCTGAGGGGCGGCGGCGCATCGGGAGTGGAAGCGAGAAGATAAGATTGGGTTACGACCTCTGTGGATGCGGATATTTGTTTGCTGGCGGGCCCAGTTCCTGATGGTTTTTTAGTCCCTGACGGCAACTATATGACCGAGAGGAGAGAATAGGAAGTTTCCTGACGGTTTAAACTCTACCGACAGGAACTACATCTAATCCTGTCGGTTTTTGAAAACCATCCGGACTAATTATAACCGTCCGGGAATTTTCTCGAGTCCGGTAGTGTAGTATTTCCTTCAAGTCGAAGTGCTTCAAGCTTTTTTGAAAACAATCAAGCAAGTTTGAAAACATTTACTAGCGGGAAAAATTTACAAACAGTTTTAAAGAGTTTGATGCAAGTTTCGGACTCGGACGATTTTGAGGATCTACGGCTAGGGAATGACTTCGATGAGGAGGAAAGTGCACAGCCCGACGATGGACCGCGACTGATGCTGATGGCCATCAAGTTGATGGACAAGCCGTTGTTGAGTTTTTGCGAGAGATTGTTTAAGGAGCTCCCGGGACGTACACTCTTCTTTGCCAATCGGGACACCAGTCTCTCTCCTCCACCCCGGCGACCCTCCTCTTAATTGCAGGCAAGTTGAGGAAGCCGAGGGCATGCATTGCAGGGCAGGCGACGTGCTTGAGCATGCGCCAGGCTACCAAACCATCTGCGTGCCGTGGAAGCGCGACGCGGCGCATGTTGCGAACTAGAGTTCCTCGATCCACAACATCGGCGCCCGGATGCAAAGATCGATCCGAATACATTGATTTGTATGAGTCTTTGATTTCCCGAAACAACGCACTCAAGCATCAATATAATATGCATGAACTATAAGGAGCTATCGAGGGGCAATGGTTAGCTATTTAGCTATCTAGATTGAGCTAACCATTTGCCGACGCTATTGATATCCACGTGATGGTGCTTGCAAATGTCTTCCACCGAAAATCATCGTCTCCAGCTGAGCCCTCTCTTCCTCCTTGAACATCGACAACCATCCTCTTAGCATTCTTGCCGGTCTCGTCGGTACCATCTTTAAGCCCGACCAAACCGTACCACTGAATGCAAAGTTCATTACGCAATTTCCAAATCGACCACAAAACAACTAAGGAGATAACATTTGCCACCATATGTTTTTTTATTAGCCAACCACGCTTTTGCAAATGATTCATAGTTGTTTCCTATATCAAGACATAACAAATCAGCAATGATTCTCTAGGTCCAAGAGGCCACACGACAATCAAAGAAAAGATGATTTATAGTTTCAAGCTCAGAACAGAAAAGACAACTCTTGTCAGCCACCTCCTTCCTTTTTTTGCAAATTATCCCTAGTTAGCAACCTATTATGAGAAAGTAGCCACAGAAAAAAAAAATGCACCCTTGGGGGATATATTTAGCTTCCAAACCGAATTTACAAAGACAGGAGTGACCCCTCTACAATTTATAATTGCATATAAGGACTGAACTGAGTAAGCTCCTTTAGAGGTGTAAGACCAAATAATCTGATCTTCTTTATTGTTTAAATCAGTCCCTTCAACTAAAGCACATAATTCTAACCACATGTTCATCTGTGTTTCTGGCACATTCCTCCTGAAAGAGAGCTTAAGCTCATCACCATCCCACACTTGGTGAATAGTCTCACCATGTTGTTCATTAATCACATACAAGGGCCAAAAGATGATGGCCAAGCTAGTGTTTCCCAACCACTGATCCTCCTAGAATCTCACTCTCTTGCCATTTCCTACATTCCATCTAACCCCCATCAAGGCAGTGTTGGTTGCCCACAGAACTCCTTTCCAAAAGGGAGAAGCCCCCCAACCGGACAATAAAACATGTTAGGTTCATTTTTTGACAAGAAGGTTAGGTTCATTAATCTTGTATTTAGAATCAACAAGGCGGTTGTCCCCTCCGTCTTGGCGGATTGAATGGGGCGTGTCTGTCCCTATTAGGACCGGCGTACCAGCCGAGGCTTGCCTTCTCTTCAATCCTCCCAGAGGTCGGGATGAAGGAGAGGTCGAGCGGTGCCACGATGTGTTCGATATTAGAAGAAGGGGGAGATCGTGGCTGACAACTTTCTCTAGTGAATGACCCAAGTCTCGTGTGGCTGATCACGGGCCTCAGTTGTTGGGCCTTAGTAGGCTAGCTGGGTCGTTGGAAAGCTGACTATTCGGTATCTTGAGATACCCGAGGTATTATAACCTCGACAATATCTATAGTCATTAGCTAGCTAATACTACTGGCTACTACTCCCTTGGTCCCTTTGTCACAAATCATAAAAGTCGTAACTTTTTCTAAATATATTGTTTTTTTTTTTATGAATCTAGATACAGTGTATATCTAAGTACTCTCTCTATATCAAAATAAATATTGGTATGGTATTTAAGTCCACTAGATTTGTAGAAAAACATTAGCAATATTTGTATCTCCAAATAAGTTCATTATAAAAATAGATTCAACGATCTATCAAATGATATTAATTATCTCTGCATGAACCTTAAAAATTATAAAATCAAGTGGATACCAAATCCAAAACTTGAGATTTTAGTGCTTTGCAATAAAGGGAAAGTAGCTCCGTAAAGAATAGATACATATCTTAAAAATCAAGTGGATATCCAAATCCAAACTAGTATCCGACAATATCCATTCGAAATTTTGAATTAAAACAATGGTATCGGAAATCGTTTCCGTCTGGATCCGACCCAAATCCACCAACCCTTGACAGGGCTCCAGAATTCCCCAAAGACGGCGGATCGGGTCTTATAGGAGTGGAGGGACGGGGTCCTGGTCCTGGTGCACCACACTCCACAAAGAATGGCCGGGCCGAGTCGGACCTGCCTTTGCCGAGCTGCTCTAGCTCCACTCGGTGGATGCACCGCACCCTTCTTCCCGCCTTGTTGCTCTTGCACCGCCGCACACCGTCGGCGCCAATGCGTGGAATGCGGAGTACGGTGGCGGCGGCGGCGCCGCAGTGGCTGGCGCCGCCGCCCGTGTGGTGTGGTGCGTGGTGCGGCGTGTGTGGCGTTGGGATGGGAGGGAAGGATCGGCCGACGTCATGGATGGCGGGTGCCGTGCGAGAGTTGACAGGAGAGCGACTGCCGAAAACCCCGCCGCCGGTCGATTACGCGCCGGTCTCCGTATGAGTACGAGGGTCGGAATTTTTCAACCGCGCAATCATGCCCCCGCCGCGGTCTTTGCCTCCCTGCTTTGTTGCGTGTGCGACGTGATTGACCCGTGACTTGTGACCTTTGACCTGTGAGCGAAGCCGTGCACTGACGCCGTGCCTAGTAACCGGTGACGGTGTGTAACCTGAAATCCGTGGACAGAACCATGGTGACGACATGGTGACCAGCGTCCACATCGTGCCCGCCATCCGTGGGCAGAACCATGATGTCGTGCGGAGCACCGCCGCCACCACGGCTCTCATCGCCCCAGCCAAGCACAACGATGTGACCATGTAGGTACGCTTGGAGTTTGATCTCGTCCAGCTAAAAATGATGCCACGTGCACCGCAAGGCATTGTATTGCATTGGCCATCTCCGGCTCATGCTCCCCGCACCACTCTGTTTCCGCCTTCAGGCCGACGCCGCGCCCGACGGGGGAAGAAGAGGAATGCGATCTTTCATCTTTGAGGACAGACCTTCAAGAGCTCCGGGCGGTACTTGGAGAAGCGCACCTAGCGGCTCATGGTCACTCTCATAGATTGGGGTCGGCGACATCATCGACCTGCATGGCTGCTCAGGGTCACACAACGCTCGATCTGGCGCAGTCGCGCAGGTGGAAATAAAGATTCATCATTCTATAGGGGAAGATCGTACTGCAGTAAGCCGTAGATGCCTCATTCTACAGTGTCAAATGCATGTGTGGTGGACCGGTGGAATCCAAATGCACGCGTGGTGGACTTGTGGCTAATGGGGACGTTTCAAATCTGGAAGCATGTGTGATGCACCGATGGCTAGTGCGAACGCAAGAGCCAGGAAGAGCAGGGTCGGTGGAGGAGAACCCAAAGCGATAGGAATTAGAGCATGGCTAATAATAGAGCAAGTGTTTTGGCTATAAGCTAAGTAAAAAGCTAAGCTATACAACACTTTTAGTTAGATAAAAAAATTTTATTAGTTGTTCCCCTTCTCTCTCATATTCCTCCTCATATCCATATCTATTGAGACCCAATAATGTCTAGGCATCCGTGCCCAGCTTGGTGCCAAAACAAGAGCCAAACTTTCTTCTCTCTCTTCTCTTCTCTCCTCTATGTCATCAAAATTGCTGATTGGCTTGGCTTATAGCCTATCATTGCACTTGCTCTTAGGATAGTGCCGTAGTGGCTGGTGAGCGCTGGGTGGATAAAAGTTGATGATGTCACTTAATCATATGCTTGGAAAATCATTTAGTGGGGATCTTCTATCTAGATATAGAAGATTAGCAATCTCATACTTCCTCCGATCCAAATCATAAGTCATTTTAGCTTTTCTAGATGTATTTCTTTTTTTACTATCTATCTAGACATAATATATCACTATGTGCATAGCGAAACCAATATATCTAGAAAAGCCAAAACAAACTATAATTTGAAACAAAAGGAGTAGCTAATTAATAGCTAGTTGTTCTATTAGTATATTTGTTTAATCCACTTTTATTGATTTTAGTTACCAACTACTAACTCCATTCTAAATTATAAGATGTTTGACTTTTTGGACCCTAAGTTTGACCACTCATCTTATTTAAACAAATTTACCAAATTTCACATATTTTATTGTGGCTTTCTTTATTAATAAAATTCATTCAAGAATGATTTAAATTTGACAATGTTTACATAAATTTTTTGAATAAAACGAGTGGTCAAACTTGAGGTCAAAAAGTCAATCATCTTATAATTTGAAATAGAGGGAGTATTAGCACTAGCGGATCCAATCATGTCCTTATTTGTTTGACCATGGCCTATCAACGAGTATACGTAGAGATTATACCATGTTCCTCAAATCCTCGATATTGCATCGAATGTTTGTGCTTTCTTAAAAGTAAAGGTTGATAATTCTAAAAAAAATAGAGGTTGATCCTCCTTTAAAAACAGATAGATTATGCCATACTGAAACGGCCAGGGAGTCCCCGACCTTTTTTCAATTAAATAAAAGAATGGAGTACACATAAAGAATTACAAGGCATCAATGCCCAATGCGAGAAAAGAAAGTGTTATACATAACTATCTCTCCAAGCATGAAGGAGGGCACCCCTGCATGGTTTGGCCTTGATGAAAACAAGACCAATTTCATATTTGAAGGCTCTTTTTCCATTCACCAATATTTCTCTAACCATTATCGAAAATTATCTTGTTTCTTGTTTTCCAAAGAACCCAACATGCTGCAATCATAAGCTCTCTGTAGATATTGATGTTGAAGTCATTTTTTGCTTTCAGTAGCATGTCCAAGGGGTTTAAGCTCGAGATCCCATGAGATATTCAAGCTAGACCAACACTCTTTCTTTGAAGGGACATTCAAAAAAGAGATGAAGGTAGGTTTCTTCACAATCATGATTACATAGCACACAACTGTAACTGCCAAGATGCATATATTTTTCTCTTCAACATGTTTCTGGTGTTAAGCCTGTCTCTAGTGAGGATCTAAAAGAAGAATTTTTGGTTGTCGAGGTTATTAGAAGCCCAGATCCATTTGAATAAAGAAGAAGCTTGGGCGGCCCCCCCCGAGCATTATAGGCCTTTTTTTGCTCCTAAATCTATTTGATCCCCAAGAGTAGGTCCATGTGTCATTAGCATTCTCATCAAGATTCTGATTTTGCGGGATATTCTCTATATCATCAAGTCTGCCGAGAGGCTAAAATAGATAAGTCGCGTGAAAAGCATGCTTCCTACCTAGCGACTAAAATGTGATGCTAGTGCTTCAGCTCTTTCGAGAGGTCATGTTTAATGGGACTAAGTTGGATTTGGCAAAGTTGACTTTCGGACCTGATGATTTCGGACAAAACCTTTAGAATATCCTTTAGATTGCTCGGGGGTTGTCTCTTCTGCGCAGGAGAACTAGCAAAGTATCATCTCGCATATTGTATAATTGGGTAGTCACCATGGAAGTTGTTGGTCAGATGGTGATTCAACAGACCATCTGTCCAAACCTTATTAACCATACTTTGAAGGAGGTCTACACCAAGAACAAAGAGAAGGGGTGACAGTGGGTCTCCTTGTATGACTCCTCTCATACACTTAAAGATCTTACCTGCACTACTACATTTAGAACTATGGCTGAGCTTCCACTTGAAAGAATATTTTGGATCCAATTGATCCACTGTTAGAAAAAGCTTTTGTGCTTTAGAATTTGAAGGATGCATTGGTGCTCTATTTTGTTAAAAACTTTTTCAAAATCAAGTTTTAGAATAATCACTTCCTTTTTTTTTTTGAATGACGGCAAAAAAGTGAAGGAATTGGAAGGCCTAGGCTAAACAATTTTGTATGGTTCTCGCCTTTAATAAAACCATCTTGTTTCTCATGAATGAGTTCAAAGATTACTTGACCGCAGATCTTGTTGAAAAGGATCTTAGTGATGCATTTCATAGAATAAATTATCGCGACATTGGTCTGTAGTCATTTACTATTTTTGGGTTATCCTTCTTTGGTATTAGGGCAATGTGGGAAGAATTGATGCTTGCAAGGCTGGAATTCGATTGGAGAATTCTTGAAATAATCTTTTCAAGTCCTCCCGAATAATATTCCAAAGACTTCTTTATGAAAAGGCCATTGAAGCCATCGAGTGCATGATTGGTAGGAATTTCTTTGATCACCGTGAGCTATTTCTTCTTCACTGAAATCATGGTCTATGTTTGAAAGTTCACAAGAATTTAGCAATTCATTCAGGTTGCAAGTAATGCCATTAAACTCATTGATGCCCATTCTTTCTTTGTAAGCGATCTAGAGGAGGTTTGCCTTTTGCTCATGGTCCAAGACAACATTGCCTTGACTGTCGAAAAGGGAGACTATGAAATTTCTCTTGTGAGCTATGGAAGCCATCAAATGAAAGAAATGGGTATTTTCATCCGCAAATTTGACCCATATAATGGTATTTCTCTGTTACCAATATTTTCTTTTTGATTCCAACAAGCAACTCAAGTGATGTTTAACTAGAGCTCTGAATGCAGCTTCTAGTATGGAGAGAGGCCTTTGCTCTTTAAGTCCTTCCAAGAGTTGAATAACCCAATTACAATTATGTATCAATTTGCCCGCATTGGAGAGGGACTTGCTCCACTTTCTTAGTCCTAACCTTAACTCGCTTCAACATTGAGGACAAATGTTTTACAAAGACTGCAAAATAAGGAGAGTTGTTCCAATGTTGGTGACAGGTTTCAAAAATACCGTGATGATTTTTCCAAAAACCCTCAAATCTGAATATTGTTGACTTGGGAATGGAGGTGCCAATGTGAACCACATATGGTATATGGTCAAAGATGGGTCTTGGTAAAGGTTGTACAAGAGTGCCCGGAAAAGCATTGATCCAAAATCGAGGAGGTGAAAACCCAATCCAATTTCACTAGGAGTGGATCTTACTTGCATGTTACTCCACGTGAAGGCTCTCCCATTGAAAGGTATTTCAAATAGATCAAGGTCAAAGATTAGGTCATTAAACAAGGACATCCGTGTAAACTCTCCACTAGGTTTGTTTTACGTTTTTTTCGATTTCCGATTAGATTAAAATCTCCACCAATAAGCCATTCATCAAAGCCTATTGTATCAAAGTTTATAAACCAAGTGATAAAAGCATGCTTCATGGCTGAGTGAGAAGGACCATATATGTTGGTCACATAGAAGGAACCGTTATCCAACCCAAAAAAAGAACTTGACAGAGTTAGTCCGAACAACATCACCATCCAATGAGATCGCTATTCCAAAATGGTGAGCATGCCACTTGAGACACCAATATATGGAAAAAAGCCAAACTTGTCAAGTGCTCTAGGACAAAAATTCTTAATGTAGAAAGGATAAAAAATTCCCCTTTTTGTTTCCTACAGGCATAAGATGTGACAAGCACTTTCTTTTATTTTATCTCTTAGTGCATCCCATTTGTCATGTGAATTTATTCCCCTTATATTCCAGAACAGAATCTTGATATCTCTTTTGTGTCTATTATCCATTAAACACATGGGGAGAGAAGAAATTAAAGTTTGATATGCCAGATACCAAACCGAGAGACAAAAAAGAGCAGAGTATAAGAACAAACATATTGGAGACATGCCTATAGCTGTAGTTGATAAAGAATAGCATATAAAGATAAAAGACATTAACATTATCCAACTGCATCACAACCAAATTGTTTGACTGATAGGTCCAAAAGAGGCACACAGGGCCACCATACATCACATATTTATTTAAAGGCCAGTACATGCACTGGCTACTAAGGCAGGATAAAAAGTTTTTAAGCATCTCGAGGGATGCTGACAATATAACTATGGGGCACTTAATCATCGATGTCATCCTGATCAAGGAGAGCAGCAGAAATAGTCCCAGACTGAATCTGGAGGAAGCCTTCTCCGATTCCATGAAGGACATCCTTAGGGAGATATGGAGCAACACTGACATCGGGTGGAGGGATCATGGCCAGGGGGATCACTTCATCAACATCTGTTGGTTTCTTCTCACTTGCCTTCACCTTTGTCTTCTTGCTGGATTTCTTTGAATTGCTTCCAGATGCCTTTTCCTTTCCCTTCAAGTTTCTAGCACCTTCTTCATAAGTCCTGTAGGAGTGCTTGAAGCCCTTGGACTTCTCAGAGAGCCTTCTGCTACGCCTTAGAAATTCATTATCTAGCTTCTCTTTGACCTTCAGGGTTTTCTTCTTACAGGGGGTCTTGAACACATCAGGAGGGGGGAGGCTATCTAGAAGTTCTAGGTCAAAGTCAGACTTTTCTTCTTCATCACTGTTGTCTTTCACCTCTCCTAGGATGATCTCAGTGTCACTTGCATCTTGCATAACTGCGTCAACTTCTTGCTCCCCCTGTTCCTCATCATCCTCCAGGTAGGTGAGGGCAAGCTTGCTCAGGGCATCATCACCAAGCTGAGAATTAAGCATAAGGGCAAGATGTATAAGAAGCGGTCGATCAACAAAATGTATAGGGATTTGATAGTCATTATCAGAGAAAAAGCAAGTGAGATGTCTTAGAAAAGCAGAAGAGGGATTAACAGTGATGAAGAGCAGTACCTTCTTGATCAGAGAGGGCACAACTGAAATCATTGGATCATCAGATTGTCCAGGGTATCCAACAATGACTGACTTCATCTTTGAAGCAGTGGCAATAGCCTTCTTTAGATAGTCCGGCCGTGGTTCAGTGGTCCACTCTAACTCGATAGGCTGCGGGGAGACGTCACATTTGGAACCTGAAAAGTGTAAGTTGGAGCTTCCCTCATCACCCAGCGGCTGGTGCCAGAGCCATCTACATTCATTACAGTTCTAAGGTTGTTAGCCAGAGGGGTGGATCCTGAGGTGTTGGAGCTGTTACCATGACCAGAGTCTTGACCCATCTAGCGTGGAGGGGAGTCTGGGATCGGATGCAGGGGCCCCATGGTGACAAAAGCATCCTCATCAGGTGGTGGAATGATGTTGGTCTTCTTCAAACATGTAGCAGGGAGAAGTCCAGGAGTGACCCTTTGGTGGTATCCCGACATTAATCTTGACATCATCAGGGATTAAGGCATCACTGTTCAGATAGACCTTGGCCACAACCTTTGCTAGATCAGTAAGACCTTGCCAATCAACCAAAATGCCAAAACAGACACCGCCTTTGCAATGATATGAGTGGTTTTCAAATCCTCTGGAAAACCAACTAACATCACCCATGATTCACGGTCAAGATCGAAAGTGTGAGCGTTATCTGCCTCATCATGCTTGACAAAGTACATACTATATGCACCAAAAGGGAAGATTGGCCTAAGAACCTTTCTCTCTGAATAGGAGAATAGAAATGAACAAAAGCATTTCACAAAGGGCAGGGTGATACCTCATCGACATGAGTGTCATGATCGATGAAGAATTGACACAGGGCGGCCTCAAGCTCCCCAAACTCGCGCTTGTTGAGGGTTGGTTGGAGCTTGACGGTGGCCGTCCTCCTTTGTCTTTGGGAGAAGCATCCGTCACGAATACCTCGTGGCGCAACGGCGGACGAGGATAGGGTGCCACCAGGGTGAAGCCGGCCGGGACAAAGGGGCGGGGGTCAACGGCCCAGTTTGCCAAGGCGGCGACAACGAGGCGGGATTTTGTTGCACTGTAGCAGATGGCGGTGGTGTGGGAAGGGTGGAAGCAGAGGCGTCAAGAAGAGCTGGGTTGCTGGTGGGTGAGTCATTTATATCTTTAAGCCGCGACGATTCTGCTTCCAAATGGGAAAGCCTCTGCTCCGTTTCCAAATGGGGGATAGCCTTGTAACACCGGCGATTAAGGATTTTCTTACACCAAGATTTTTAAAAATGTCCATAATTGTAGCAAAGTTTACACTTGACTTTCTCCTTGCATTCCTTCCAAAAGTGTCCTAGGCCCAAGCAATTGCTGTAGTGGGCCAGATTTCCAGGGTAGCTACTGGGCTTTCTCAGAGAAGCCTGGGTGCTCATAGAGCGGGTGGACTGATACCTAGAAGTAACAGGGGGCCCAACAGGAGGATTTGAATTTGAATTTGTAGGAAGGGCCTGAGAAACCGGACGTTTTCCATCAATCATAGGGGGATTAACACTTTTCTTAACTCGCCAGCGAAGAACATGCTGAGAAGATTGATCCTGGGCTGGTGATCTTGGAGAGGGACGAGCAACAAAAGAATCATAATAATCTTCAGGATAAGAGAGTCTCAAAAAAACTGATCTGCTCTTGAGCTGGTTTCTGGCTGGTGGAGGTAAGGGATTTGAACCGATAGGGATTTTAGTGATCGGAGTTGAAGGAACAATGTCAGCATAGCTTTTCTTATCGTTGTTCTTACTGGAACCCCCAATAGTGGTCCACTGGTCTTCTTCTTCTTGACACCAGATGAGGTAGTCATGAAGCCAGTTTGGACCGCCCCTACCCCGAAGGTGGAAAAACACATCAAAGTTCTTGCAAACAAAAGATTTAGATTTGTAAATCATAAGACCAACTTCTTTGCAAGAAACTAAGAAGGAGAACATCCAGCCAGATAAATATTGAACGTTGAAATTTTCCACTATACCACCCAAACATGATTGCAAGATAAGACCAACTGATTGAGAATTCAGGCGAATAGTCGATCTACCAAAGCTCGCAACTAGGCGAAAAGATGGGGAGGAGGGAGAAGGACTCACTGAACAACCAAAATGGTCCTTATGGCATGGTAGCAGTAGTGTATAGCGATGGTAAGTAAATATTCACGAAAGTACTTAACTATACTAATACTGTAAGAGAAAAAAAACATCTTCTAATCATACTAAGTAAGAGAAAAAAACAACTTCTAATCATAGTCACTGGGCACGGGCTAAACCTAGGGTTCAAAGCCTAGTGCAACAAACAAGTTGTCCTTCAAAGATGCCACAAGGGCATGATCGTGTGTATGTGTGTTTATAGGGGATAAATATATGACTATTGTGAGCGTCTGCATTGTATACTGTGTAATTTTCACACACACAAAAAAGCAAGGGATAATTCTTGTTATTACCAACCTAGCTAGGCAATAGTGTAGCACCATAGAATGAAGTGAATGTTTGAAATCTTTTCATGAGCAGTATAAGATCTGATCATCAAAACAATCCCATGTGGATGTGTGTGTCTAAGAGGGTGAGGGGTCTAATCCTCCCCGATGAGCCAAGTTATTTTTCTCTAACTATCATATTATTTTTTAGTATTTTGAATCATATAATATCATCATTGAGTTTATAGAATGCACTTCTGCATTCAATTATCTTTTCAAACACAGTTACCCATGTTATACAAATTCAAGTAAATAGATGCCAAGTATATTTAAGTAGCAACTAAAGTGTGAGAAAAGTTCCTCAAATAATTACCTAATAATCAAATGACGACAAAATAAAACTCCAGTAGCTTGGCATCATGACACGAATATCATATATCCTTTTTTTTTTCTAAACTTACTATTTTAATATCTATATAATAAATATAAGACTGTAAAAATATTTTTGAAAACGTGCACATATTGTTTTCAGAATCTGTAGAGTGTGGCCAAAATTAGTTTAAAAACGTCAAAGTCTCCTTCAATCAATGGAAATAAAACACTAGCCTTGAGATCAGGCTTCAAGATTGGTGCCAGCGGCCCACCAAGACAAAAACCGGATAAACCCCCACAGCATCCCCTTATCCTCGAGCCCAAACTGCGGTAGCAAAAACGCGAGCGCTGCAGGACAACAATGGCGACGATGTCTCTTGCCGCGGGGTCACCCCTCGCCTCCACTCCCCGCGGCATCACCGCTCTGGCTCCTCGCACGGCATTCCTGTCCCTCCGCTTAGGTGGCGTCACGGCGACGCGGTTCCCTGGACTGGCGGCGGCGTCGCAGCCAGTGGAGCGTCGCGCGGCGGCGGCGGTTGCGATGGCGAAGAGGGAGCAGGAGCTGGAGGAGATCCGGGCCATGACGACGGAACAGCTGGAGGAGGAGGAGGTGGTAGACCTCAAGGGGAGCTTTTCCTGCTCCGCCTTAAGCGCTCGGCGCGCCAGGAGTTCAAGAACAGCGAGTTCGGCCGCATGCGCAAGAGGGTACATTTGTTTCCTCGATTCCATTCATTACTGTATGAGTTTTATTGACGGAATTGTTGAATTCATCTGGGAAATTAGCATAGATTGGTGGAAACGTGCCAACCTTATGATATAGTTAATACGAAAAACAAATCGATAGTTTCTTTTATTAAACGATGGATGACTGGGATCTGCTTCATATGCTCACTTTATAATCTACATTATTCAGTGATAAAGAGTTTAAGATAGTTTGAGTTCTGACTCAGTCACAACAAATAAAAGGGATTTCCTTACCGGATCAGTTAATATATATGATATCAAGTGGACAGTTCATACTTGGGGTTACTTGCCATTTTATGGGTCGAACTCTTTTCTTTTCCAAGTGATATCGGTGGAACTTAAATTATAAGTTAAAATCTTACTGGTTCTCAAAATGCTGCTGTGACAGGTTCTATGCCTGTTTTTTGTATTAGTTGATTACAAGGATATTTCAAAGCTTGAACTTTATATGTTTATAATTTATATTACTATCTGATCTGCAAATGGATAGAATTTTTGTTTCTGTGGACATTTGAAGTAGATAAATGAATCTTGTAACCAACGGATTGGTAGACATTGTTCACATTATATAAGAAAGACCTACATGACTGCATGGCATAGAAACAAATGTCCCAATAAGATGATTGGGAATCATACTTATCACCTTCTTTTCACTGGACTAGACACATGCATGCCTAGAACAAACAATTCGCTGCAGATTGATCAAAATCTTTGTTCCTCTAGTGTGCCTGATCATTGAGCTAGCAATGCGAAAGGAATTTGTTAAGTTAATGCTGATTGTACTTCCTACTCTACCTTTTTTTCAGTTAACCATGTATTAAAAAATCTCTGTGTATTCTCATTTTTATCTTCAGATTGCTCGTATGCTGACTGTGAAAAGAGAGCGGGAAATTGAACAAGGAATCAACAAGAGATTGTCTAGGAAGCTTGATAGGAAATGGAAGCAGAGCATTGTGGTCAGACCACCGCCATCTCTAAGGGAGAACAAAGAGGCATAGAAAGCCGCAAAAGAGGGCAATCTGCAAAAGTCGTTTCATGCGAGTGTTGCAGGAAGGTTCCTTTGTGATTTCAACCCTTATTTCATTGTTATGTATTCCATGTTTACATTTTGCTAAGCATTGCTATCCTATCCAGTAATTTAGAATGGCCAGTCATTTGCACTGAAAGTAATTGAGAATGGCCAGTCATTTGCACATGAAAGTACATGCTTTGTTGCCATGTCGAATCAAATCAAATTGATGTCTTATGAGGGCTTTCATACCTATATTTGAATGAGTACAAAAAGTAGTTTTGAATATAGTTTTTGAGTCCTATTAGTTCATTATACTGTTGGTATGTAATTATATTGCTGGACTATAAGTATAACCTTTGCCAACCTCCAATATCTTCAGAACATTCATTGGTGAGACTGACCATATAAGACCATTAGTGGAACATTAATAGTTGTACTTTGTCATCAATGAAGCTTAAGACACCAGAGATTGGAAATGAGCAATGTATGAAGTTAGGGGTTTCTCAAATGGTAGTCACCAGCAATAGTAATGAATTATAGCACTGGTCCATAAACATTCCTTCTATAGGAAAAAGTGTCCTGAACATACCCAAATAATTGTGTCTATGCTTACCGAGAGAAGAGAACCATGTATGGTTTGCTCTAAATTGGTAGCTTAACCTTTGAAGGAGGTAATTTGTTTATTGGCAGTTCGGCCTGCTCGAAGGCCCAAATTTGCTTAATTCATTCACTTCTAACAAGTGTGAGAGAATGCTTTTACTTGTTATGTACCCCACCCCTCCGACCAAACTGTATGTTGTTTTGGCCTTTCTAGGAACATTGCCTTTGCTATGCACCTAGGTATACATTATGTCTAGATACATATTAAAGATATGAATCTAGAAAAGCCAACACGACTTACAATTTGCAACAGAGAGAGTAGCTTACAAAGCATCTGTGTAAATATTGACCAAACAATGTTGATATCGCTTATTTGAACCAATTCTCTCTATCCAATGAAAATGTTAGCCCAAATGAAGAATATGAGTGAGAATTTAAACCATTCAACCAGATAACTAAGCTTATAAATATAATCTTTGTTGGAATTGCAGTAATTTTTTAATCTAATTTCATCATCTTATCGGACAATTGAAAATGGTGTTCTTTTCTTCTCTTGTGCCAGCAACCTAGATTTATGATACTATCTAGTCTTGCTGTGTATCTGGGTACAACTGATTCCAATGCATGTTGGACTTATGGGCCTCTCTCCTATACTGTACTCCACAATGTGCTGCAGATGTTGCTGGATAGAGCTACCAGGCTGGATCTCTGGATCTATCATAAGTTTTATGATTAGGCCCATGAACTTTAGCAAAATGCTGTAACTTCGTTCGTTTTCAATATCCTTGTTAGCTTAAGATGGTAGGCTTTGATCCTTGTTACTATTTGTATTGGTGTATAGTCAGCACTAGTACTGTGACTGGAGTCTTGTACCCTAATTATTAAGATGCATCCATGGCTCCATTCAAATATTTTATGAAAAGTTCCATGCCATGACATTTCAGTAGCGATGTGCTAGTATTGAATTCCTTGGGTAGATGAGAAATAGAGTCTGATATAATTGTTCAATGCTCTGTTACAAACCAGCTATAGTTAATGATAGACATATATGAAAACCCTTGTCAACGATTTATTGTCCTGTTAGGTAGAAGTCCATTTTAGGCCATCCAACTATTGCCCGAGTTTGGCCATGCAACTCTAAAACAAGAAATCTTTGGCGACTAAACTATCAACATTGTAGTTTTCAAAGGTGGTTTTATGTTTTCTGAAAACAATAAAAACTTCCAGAAAACTTTAGCTGTACTTAGTTATTTATACAAACTAGTTTTAGCAACGTGGCAGCAATAAAAAGACAGGTTTATAGGCAGTTCAATCACTTGAATGTCAGAACAGTAGAACAACACTGCTGAAAGCAATTTAGACAATGTTGTCAAAACCAGCATGTGCAGTTTCAAGTTACAGAGCTACGCAAAACTCGCTGATATTAGTTTCTTTACATTGATTCCAAATGGATAAATGAAAATACCATATTCCTTTTCTTTTATTGGATGGGAAAAATACCTAATTCCTAACTAAAGGTGCAACAAGAAAATGTTCGCATGACGCCGCAAGTATGCACTGGGCGTGCTGGCCGCTGGGGTATTTGAAATACTGAATATTGTACGACGGATACTAACCGCTGGGCTATTTGAAATATTAAAGCACAGTACGGGCTTACCTGGATGATTTTGTCTTATATGCATTTTTCTCCAATCACTCTATGTTGGTTTTCTTCAGTGACAGGAAAGCTTAATGTAGTGTCTAACCCTATGGCATCATAAACTAGTTAGTGCCTTGGTTTGCTTCCTCGTTCCTAATGTCCTCAGCTGTATAAAAATTGAACCACAATCTATTCTCAACTTTATGCCCAAAAAGCTTAACAATCGATCAAGTGTACAAAAAAATAACTGTAAATTGACACTTGTCACTTGTCAGTGTCAGGTAAAGATGTACTATCATTGCTAGAGATTTCAAATGAGTTTGTTAATGCTAGTAGCTGTCAATATCTTGGAAGAAAAGGCATTAGCTCTTACCTGCTCATAAGAAAGAATACCATTTTAAAAGAAACTAACCTGTAAATGGTTTGAACCTGAAAGATGTTCGACCTCTGACAATGACATAAAGACAAGTGACTAAGGAAAACCACTATTACTGCTTCAGAAAAGCTTCCTGATTGATGAATGATTATTGTAATTAAATATTATCAGTGACAGCAGCATATGTTTTAGCTATTTGGATCCTTCCTATCGGCGCTACTTGCTTTCTGTCGCTCTTTGGACACAACAGGTTTCAGTCAACTCCCCGTAACTGCCTGGGAAGACAAGTTTCCTTCTCACAGTAGTAGCATTTATTTAGAACTTTTCTTCTATTGTGGATTACTTCATAGCATTTCTTCAAGAAAACATTCAGAACTTGAATATAACACAAGCTTTTATTCAGAAGAGAGGACTGGTCTCTTAGTCTGTTGCTTGCTGGTAAATAGCAAAGTCTTGATGACTTGAGTCCGTTGTAGTTCTGGAATATGATTTCTGAGTTTTATGTCATCTAAAGTTGTTTGTCCTAACTTTTAAAATATGCAGGTGCACAATTCTTAAAACATGCGTTGAACATTTAGATGATCACCATACCTCATGCAATTATATACTATTTCATGCCTAACAATCATATGACATGACACCATTGGCATCATATATTGCTTAGGATTTACTGAAAACTTGAGTGGGGTTCCAGGTAACAACTAGGGTCTTGCAAAAAAAAAAAAAAAGTATGGAAAATCCAAATCTTCAAAATTTATAGTGTTGTATATTTACAAGTGTTTGGTATATAGTGTATGCATAAGAGCACACGTTTGCAAAAAAAAAAAAAAAAAAAAACACGCGGAAACTACACCTCTGAACTGAGACCCACACCAGAATATGGCACAAAAACAGATGTGAGAAGGGAAGAAAACTAGAACTGGAAAAAAAAAACTATAGAGTAACACAAACACACACTCCAGGCTAGAATTCATACAAACTCGCATATGAACTGATCATCAAACAACTCAGGCCAACTTGGGAACGGAATGCTGCTACCGTCACAGCTTGAGGCACCGCAAGCATCACCGAGGTTAGAAATGGGGAAGTCGGTGAGCGGCGGAAGGGAGTTTTTCTGACAGCAGCGTTTTAGGGGTTCCATTCTCCCCCTCAACGCTACTCTTTGGAGTGAAGTCCGAGTGCTGGTTGGCATCGTTGCTGGTGGGTTGTTCAAAGAAAGAGCTAGGAATTTGGATGTCAGGCAGTTGACCAGGTACCATGTCTTGGCCACTGATACTCTCCAGGAAACTTGGAGAAGGCAACGTAGACAAGGAAGACATCTGTGGAGGACTCAGGAGGCCGATTTGCTCCAGGTCACTGGGGATGGTATTGGTGTTGATGCTGCTGGAGCTGGGACTGGTGGCAATGGATGCTGCAGACTGGAGCAGGTTCTGGAGGCACTGGAGCTTTGCAGCCTGGACGGCCTCAACCTGTATCCTGGCAGCGTGGTCGTCCCATGGCCGCTGCTCCACGAGCTGGCGGAGGTTGGCCAGAGCAATGAGTTGAGGCAGAGCAGCAAAGAAGTCGGTTCTCGGCCGGTGCGTCATCGGGTCGAAGCCCATCTGGATCAGCTTCTTCTTCAGGTGGGTGTTCCAGAAATTCTTGATCTCGTTGTCAGTGCGCCCAGGGAGGTGCTTCGCAATAGCTGACCATCTGGTTTGATCATGACAACAGTTTACACTGGATTAGCAATTTGGCATAGCACTACGTACAAGTCAAATATGAGTTCCTGAAGATTAGATTGAAACAGACTAGCTATAGCCTATAGCTGATGGCTTTCATGCCAGACATGCAAGATATTTAATTTTACTAAGAAACTAGTGGGTGGTGGGGTGCCAGGCATATGTAAGAGGTGCAGTGCCGTACTTGTTGCCAAGGACGGAGTGGAGCTGGAGGATGGTCTGTTCTTCCTCCTGGGTGAACTTCCCTCTCTTGATGTCTGGCCTCAAGTAGTTGGTCCATCTCAGCCTGCAGCTCTTGCCACACCTGTTGAGCCCTGCAAGAGCAATTTGATCGAGATGAGCTACATTTTCACATGGAAGCGATACATTACAGAGAGAACTTATGGAGGTTTGTTCATGTCACATACCGGCAAGCCTAGGCAGTGCTCTCCAGCTCCCATGGCCGTGCTTCTGGATGTACTCCATGAGCTTCTGGTCTTCTTCAGGGGTCCAGGGGCCCTTCTTGAGACCATTCTCATCACAGCAAGGAGACCTTCCCATTGATAGATGAGATGGGGGACAGGGGTAGGATGGTGCAGGTGGGAAGGAGGGAGACAAACTGGCTCTTGAAGCTTCCTGTCCCTTGGGGCTTGGGTGGCTGGTCACCAGAACACAGCTTCCGCTATATAAAGACTTGGAAATCCCTGTTTCCTAAACCCAGGGTCTCCCAGGTTATACTTAGTTTATATGAGTACAAATGACTAAGATGCCCCTTTCTCATTTGAGTATGCCGGCGTGCACATCATAAAAGGACCGGGGTCTTAGTGTCCACTGCCCAGTGCCCAAGCAATCCTTATTGTTGACTTGTCTGGTTGTCTTAGCTTGGATGTGTGCTTTGCTAGGCTGCTAGAGACAGTGCTAGTGTGCTACTTGGGCAAGCAATCTCAGAGCCACGTTGAGATACGATCACCTGCTGTTTTTTAGTATATTGTTGTGTTCCTTATTGTGTATATGATTATTGATATCACACCTATATATTGCCATTATATTAATTAGTTCTGCTCAGCATGTCTTGAGATATTCCAAAGAAAATGAGCACAAAGGTTCCAGGAAGCGTGCTTTGCTATTAATTCTAGATAAAAAAAACATGTAGCAATTTAAACCACTCTTTGATCATGTAATTAAATAAATGGGAGCCTTAGATTATCCAAACATGAGTTGGTTTTTGTTTTGAAAACTAGCTATAGTAACATATACCTGTTTCAAGAGTTTGTACATGTTTTTGGAACAGCTTGCTACTTGTTAGCACACCAACATGTATATTCCTGGATGCATAACAAGCGTACAAGTAGTCTCGTAATGGGACCTGCAGCTGCAGGTGATGAAGCCACCTATGCATGCATGCACTGTATCTCGCCAGATAATAACCTAAGAAGAAGTAAACCAAAAATGAAAGAGTCTGTTACAGCTGGAATTGCGTATGCAGAAATTTGACTCTTGTTCCTCAACCCCAAAAGTAAATGACTCGATTAGGTGGAGTACTGTTCTCTGATCGCGGCATTTCGTAGTTAGCTAGTTCTATTATTAACCAGGACTGGACCGGAATGAACATCGCGTTCTAGAAGATTAGAACCATGTCCTTCAGAGAAAAGAGTCCAGATGCAATTAATGGTAGCTGTTACTCAGCTTGATATATCGAGCTAATGACGAGTGAGTACATATATAAGTTTGGGTGAACAAAGTTTTTTTTTTTCGCGATTGGGATTGGACCCGTTTTTCAGGGTGAACAAAAGTCAAACCGGACATCAAGCCTTTTGGTTCAGGGATAATGATGATCTTGTGTTTGCCGGTTGACTTTCCCCCCCTATTTCTGCAAACTGATATGTAGTAAGTGCCAACAATTTTTCAGGATCATGTATATCTTGCTCAGCTTCTTGAGGGAGTAGATAAATAATTAAGCTCAATTAATCGAAACACCTGCAGTTCATTAAGGAAGTAAACATATCAATTATGTAATTAGAAAGGAAGAAGAACATGTAGCAACCTATCCAAACACTTGCAGCTAGCACATACAGTACATCCACTTGCTGCTGGATCCCCCACATGATTGACAAATGAGGTCGCTGAACTGCAGCCAAGCTATCCAGACAGCGTGTGAGGCCCAGATCTTGCGATAGATTCTCTCCGATCCAAATAAATGCACGGAATGAAATCAAGCGAAAATACTCTGCAACGACTGGGATTTGAGGACATGCAGCACCTAAAGCCTGATAATAAAGGCATGTCCTTTATATCCGAAAAAAAGAAGTGGCTGTTATATATCTACTACTGCACTATACTATACTGTATACGTTCTAGCCAGTATATACCTCCACATGTACGTACGTCCACAATAATGCAAGACAAATGTCTAAATCCTTCTCCACCTAAACCTTGCTCCAAAGTTCCAACTCCATACATGGAGATTTCATATTTTTTTTTGTCACCTTTCAACCTCCTTTTGAAGCTCTCCACATATAGACTTTGTTGTGATGAATTCCATCCATTTCCACGTGCTTTTGGCGACGTGGGGGCGTGGGGCCGGGACGACAATGCCTCCCCATGCACGCAACGTGAGGGGACGACGTTAGCATGGCCATGCCCGGCCGCCTCGTCGTCGTTGTCTCCGTGGTCGTCGTCGTCGCCTTCTTGACTTGTTCCCCCGTGGCCCATGCATTATATTAAACAAAACGCGCGGGGTGGGTTGATTAGCGTTTCCACGTCCTTCTCAGGGCCTTGAGCTGGATCGTGACAGCGCCGTTCTTCAACATATAAATCATAATAGCATTGGATCCTAGTAAGCTAGCTATATACTGCGTTCGTCGTCGTCGGATTTTCGCTAGAAATTTTGGTTAACTATGTGTTCAGGTTTATAATGATATTATTTTCCCAAAGATTTTGCCCAACTAAACACCAGTAGTGTTTGCCAAGTGTCTTCGTGACTTTACCGAGTGCCAGCGCGGCAAATTAGCTGAATCCGGTATTGTAGAAAGTATCATCATGTTTTCCAGGCTTGGGCAAATTTGTCTGTTTACTATGGTTTAGTTTATGTTCAGAGGCACAACTCAAAGGAACAACAAGGATATGCTGATTTGTACGTATCCATACTCAAAAAAACTTGATATATAGAACAGTTAATGGTGCTTCAAAATTTGAATTTTGTTGTGATGATTATTATAAAAATATTTATCAAAGAATTATAAATGTATAATTTTATGAAAGTATTTTTTAAGAAAAATCTATTCATATAGGTTTCACATTTTTCAAACTCAACAACGTAAAAATATCCATTGAGTGATTTATATTTAATATTTGACTCTGTCATTGATCCTAAACGTTTGACATTTTTTCCATGTCAAGTTTTATATAACGAACATGCATGCGTCCACACAATTAGAGAAAGAACCGTTATGAGTATATACATATAGAACAGTTAATGGTGCTTTGCGTTGATAATTTGAATTTGGTTGTGATGATTGTTCTTGCATTCTCATTCTCATTGAATTATAAATGCAGGGTCGTCGTCCTAGTCTCGAGCTAGTAGGTTGTTTAATTTGCTCGTGCTCTGGCGCCTTTTTCAAATTCTCTTCATCAAAATATCCACTTGTCTAGTGACTAATTTTAGTTTTGGGCTCTGTCAAAACAATGATTGCTAATCTATTTATTCGTGACTATATGTCTAAAAAAACGCTTATGTTTAGGACAAAAACTAGGTTACCACTCCCTGCTCCCTATTAATGAAAAACGAGTCTATATGCTCGATGGCGAAAAAAATATGCATAATGGCTCATAGCGTCGCTTGTATTCTCATGAAGACAACTTGGTCAAATACAGCAATTAAATGAATCTGGCCATATCTAGCATACTAAAAAAATCTTATTCCTAGAGCTTCATGCCATTCATGAGGATGATGGGCAAGAGAAGACAAGAACCTACTTACTCTGAATAATTTTCTTTCTGCACGTAGAAAAAAAAAAAAACTACCGTTAGCATTAATATAGTCGAGTTTAAAAAAAAAAAAGTGGTCATCAGGGTTAACAAAAATGATAGCAGCCATACATAGATGTGAGCCTCTAATTATTAAGTTAAAATAGAAGCTAAAAGATTCTTAGGTCCCTGCATGAGTCATCCAAAAGTACAACGCATAAAAGAGGGCCTCAAATTCCCACCAACTCGTTCTCCCATAGGCCACATCTTTTAATCCGTGATCTGTTGAGATATCCGCTGACGCTGGATTGACTGATACTACATGAATTCAACTATGTTGTGCTTAAGAAACAAGGAATACTTTAGCAGACAGCTCTCATAGTGTTCATTCATGTGTCGATGTCGTCGTAGGGCCTTGCTGTATGGCAGCTAGGATCTAAGTTCGGAGCAGTTAGGGCCTGATTGCGAGAGACAATGAGTTACATGGATACAAATTGAGAAATTATCTGTCCAAAGGATCAGATCATGGCATTGCCAAAATTCAAGAAATGAAGGCTCAGAGTTTCAGCACATAACTTTCTACTTTCAGAAAATAAATGGAAGTTCATGGCATTGCCAAATTTCAGAGACAGGGCTTCGGAGTTTAAGATCGTGGCATTATTGCCAAATTTCAGAGATACAGGTTCGTCCAGAGTTTCAGAACATTAGTAGCCTCATCACTCTACTCTATCAAGCCGTGTAGTGTAGAAGCCACGAATGGCGGGTAGCTGATCGAACAGTACGTGCAGACACGGATGCTTGCAGCGACGCACATCATCATGTGATCAGTAGAAAAATAAAGGGTAGTTTAATTTCCTTCACCATGTAAACTGGAACAAGCAAGTGATGACACCCTCTTTGACATATGCGCGGGGAGTTGGTGCAGGCAGCGACCAAGAACTTGCAACAATTTATTAGCTTCCATCCGGAACATCCTTTTGCTGATGACGATCATTGCCCACCTCGACACTCTTGAAGCTAGCAGCCTCGTCATCGTCAGAAGCAGACAAATGCCTCGGACCATGCTCACTTTGAGGTTAAACCACAACGAGTGCGTGTGCCGTGTGTGCACCAAAAGGGTATAATATGCCATCGTTGATGGTTAGACAAATGTACCAACCTTCCTTTTTAAAGCTCTGGACCTCTGGTCCTTGCTATTGTGTCTCCCGGCCGGCTGCTTCTGCTTATCTCAAGGGTATGGAGAATCTGTATACCCTGGAACCAGTTCCTCTACAGACCACTTGCTACAGAGAAGCCCTATCCACATAACCTTTAATTTTGTCCATTGATTTTTCTGATGTCTAGTGCAAAAGGAGACTTTGCGCGTTAAATTTAATTTTGGACTAGCATACTTCCTTTTCAACTCATTTGTAACTAGAGGAAGGATTTTCACAACCCTAAATAAAGTACCAAATATACTCAAGCATCCGCCAACACTTACCGAGAACATTGCATATGGTTAGACTGGAGAAGTAGAATACTAACAATCTGACATTCCCATAGTTGTAGTTTTTTCAAAAGCGGGCACGTGCCCATGCTACATTAAGATTCCCATAGTTGTAGTGACCGCCTCATCGCAAATACTGTGATTGGAGTTGAAACTAGCAAGTTTCTTATGCGTTTCCCATCTCCGACATTGGCGAATGGAGGCGATGACAGTAGGCATAGAGTCGTATTAAGAGCCAACATGACGAGAAGGACCGACAACATTGGTACCCTAGAAAGATGGTAACTGGGAAGAGACAGATGAATGGTTGACTGACAGTAACTAGAAAACATTGATGAATGGTTGACTGATAAGTGCTAATACAAAAACGAAAGAACCCTGATCTCTAATCGACAAGGCTCAACACTCTTTTTTCACGGAGGACGTCTAATGCAGCTGCCCTATGCTACTTATTGGTGATAAGTAGGGCGGATCAACTAGATCGGCCCAACCTAACTATATATGAGGGTGTTTTCCTAAGGAATTATGATCGGGCGGCAATGTGGCGTGGTGTGACAATGGAAGTTTGAGATTCAACAATAAAACACTAAACTCATAATACCAAGAAGAGTGGTAGATTGGTTAAAATATGCGAGATATATTGGTCCTATCCGTCTGTTCTTGTAGTGGCAACATTTTGCGTTTCGTGATTACTGTAGCAGCAGCAAAGCTACAGTGAACAAGGCCATATATTGAGCCTCGACGGTATATATACTGAGTACACTTGGGACCAAGTTTTCTCCCCAGATAAATATATACAACAATATCGGATCACAATCATAAACTACTAGATATATAATCATAAACTACAAGATATTCTCGATATATATATTCACAAATGTCATCAGGCGCAACAGAGCCAGATGGAACAGCGAGCCGAGACAAACACAAGGAGATGGGGGATTCTTGGTCCCCAATTTTCCTCAACTTTGTCTTGCGCGACTTGTCCTCCTTTGTTCACTGTGCAATTGCATCACTTGCCACAGACAACAAGTTAAGCAATAGGATAAAGCTTCTCCTGCTATCAGACAGCTTTTTCCTGATCCTCAGTAGAGGCTGCATTCCTTAGCTTGTTGAAGGTTGAAGCTAGCTACTGCATGCCCCATGCATGAAACTGTTAACATGTAGAAAATTATAGAAAATGATATGTATCTTGTCCATTCACAGGTACTCTGACGTCGCTGATCGTCGGCGATTGGGAGTCTGCTCGTCAAGTCCAACTGAAAGATGTTTCCTTGCGGACATGGGTTTCTAACTGTGCCATAGGATATTATTTCAGTAAACCATCTGTCTGGCTACGGTTTATTGTTGATGCAATCAGGTTGATCAAGTGCAGGAACAGATCAACTGTTGTTTAATTCTGGCTTCTCAGTATAACTCTTTTATTTACACATTTACGGACTTCGTTTACGCATTTACAGTTTAATTTAAATTAAATGATAATTGGTGGCGCTAATTTACCTATGGATTATTTATTAGGTTTCGACTTGGTCATAAGATTAAGACCTGTTCGTAAAAACAAAAATACTTCAGGTTATGACCCTTCTCCTTGGTTAGTAAATTGCGAAAGGCGTATATGAAGATGTAAGACCGTATCACACTAATCCATCAGGGATCAACGATCTCACTAAACTATCGTATATCCGACAACTGTCTAATGCTATAATAAATATATACCAATGCATGCAAATCCAAATGCTAATTTCATCCGATCTGGCATCGACAATAATAGGCGAAGTTGAGGGGAGCTTTCCTTGATGATTAGTTCAACGCCAGCTTCCTTAGTGGTTGTGACTTAAGCCTTCACTGTCGAAATCACTGGTTGAGTCGTGAGCACGAGTCCATCACATTACTGACGACGAGCGAGATTTATTATAAGTGCTTCCGTGTCCTAGGTGTACTAAAGGGTCCGTACTAGAAGACAACTGAAAAAGGACGTAGCTTCGTATAAAAACATCTGAAAAAGACATGTCTCAGTCTGCAGCGAGCGAGGCATGCGTATTTTTTCTCCTCACTTCACTAGTCACTACTCTAGAAATTTTTTTCTACACACTGAGTGGTCGATCAACCCAAAAATGGTTACTTTCGTAAGTGCAAGTTGCAGGATGACTGAAAAGCTCCTCCTATGCAGTTAGCAAAGGCTGAATAAGGATGGATTTTATAGCCATTTCAGTCAATTGGGAGTCGATGCACCACCATTTTCAGCAGTTATTCATTTGGACACAAGTTACCGCATTACAGAGACACAGATTCATAGTTCTGTGTCCATTGTGTGTGCCTGCAAAATCACGCACGCACGTACGCATGCATATCACACTCACACTCCCATCCTGGCTGTTAATACGTTGCTGTCCTATAGCTTTATTAGGCTGCAGATAGGCCCATAACGTTCAGAGACGTGTTCCCCTTTGCGATGGACAGGTCGCTCTGCGTTTTTTCCCATCTGTTATGTCCAACTTCGCAGGAAAGCGATCCCGCCTCCTGTCCTGCTACGGCCACTGGTTTCGGCGCTGCCAGGCGTCCACACACACTGCTACGCTGTCTGTTTAAACGGATTTACGTCGCTGTTCTCGCTGCAACTGCTACTCTGTGTCTCACCCCACTTGCTGCAGGCGACAATGGAATCGAACCTAACATTTGTCAACAAGGCTGCCGCTTTAATTTCTGGTGTAATTTGCTCGAGTTTAACCCTTTGCACTTTGCAGTATGTATCTGTTGCACATCCATGTCATTTTGTGTTGTTTTCCGGCCAGTGACGGAACAAAATGGAGCAAGGGCTGCAAAGGGACGCTCACTACTTATATAAATATAAGTTCATTGTTCCTAATAACATATGAAAGAAAACGTGTACGTTAATTTGCAAATGCAGATGAAATTATTGACAATTCACAAATGTACTCATTGTTGCGTTCAAAACAAATGTACTCGTTACTGCCAGTGCCAGACATGGAAACAAGCACGGATCAGTTAACCAGTTCTTGGGTTCAGCATACGTGTCGCAGATCTGGTTATAATTTCACGGGAGACTAACACCAAAGTCTTCTGAAAATTAAAAATGGGGCCCTACTGACTGGCTGACTGCCGAGGGTGCCTTTTTAACAACGTCAAAGATGGTTAATCCGTCAGAGTATCAGTGCTGACATTAGGAATCCGACTTACAATCATGAGGTGTGTCAGCTGACAAACATAATAAGCCTTGTGTACCACTGGCCGACGGCACCCTGTGCTTGCAATCGTCGAATACTTGAATGCCAACTTGTTTAGTTTTTAATGGGCGACGAGAATGGGACACGAGTTGGCGAGGGCAGAATTTCATTTCAAGAAGAAATTGCTGTTCTGACGATGACGAATGTACGTACTGGAGAAATTGCAATGTCTTGGACGCGTGATGCAGCATATCTCTGGTATAGGAGAATATCCATGACATGAGTAGTAGGTGCTCATCGCAGCGGTTAGCCTGTGCCTTATGATATTATTACTAGTATCAACAAATGTTCCGTCTTGCAACTGAATACCTGATAATTGATTCTTCAAAAAAAAAATACCTGATAATTGTCCAAGCAGATGAACTGTTGCCGAGCAAGCGTCAGCGCAATTTGATTTGGTTTTTGAGGAATGAAAATAAACTGAGGGCTTGTTTGGAAGCTGTCATTCACCTTAATCTACATTTGCTGGTGTGGATTGAGGTGAAATTTATAGTTCAAGTTTCACCCAATCCATACCAAAAACACGTGGATTAGGTGAATCCGATAACATCCAAACTACGTTTGAAATGGGTGAAAACCCCTCTTTCCTATTCAGTTTTTATATTTTTTTTTTGGGTAGAAAGGGGATTCAATCCGAGACAGATGGATAAAAAACATAGAATTAGATTAGAATATGCAGAACGTATGGCCAGAAAATTAAATTAGGATTACATGATTCAATATTCTCAAGTATGTATAGTATAAAATTCACACGATAATATACACGTGAGAAGCTCAATAATATATTTGATCCTGCAAACACAAAACTGGATTGGGCAAAAATTCTCCCGACCACTACACTCCTTTTAATTCTCCATCGAAATTTCTAAACAAAAAAAAAAAAGACTTTTAAGGGAACTATGGATAGCCAAATCGGCCCATCATTTGTTCTTTCTTCGTATATTGATGGGCCTAAAAATCCAACTCAGCCCAAGACAGGTCCACCGGTCGGATTCCCGGAACAAACCGCTTTTTTTTAGTCGGGTACAGAAAGAAACCGCTGTTTTGACTGTCTGTTCGTTTCCCTCGACTTGTCAAACAAGTCAAAAAAGTACTGTCTCCATCCCCAAGAAAACCAAGCCTCCAAGTCACTGGCACTGGGACCCACAAAATGGACATCGCCCGAAACAGTCGCAAAAAATCGAAAGAGCCCATTGCGGAATCGCAGAGCCCATCCGCGTCGCCCCCAAACTCCCAAACCAACTTTTTTTTCTTCTTCCCCACTCCGCCCGCCCCGGGGCTGCTTCTCGAGGGCACTCCAAAACCCTCCTTAAACCCTAGCTTCCGTACGCCTCCGAGGCCCCACATGGCCTCCCTCGTCGCAATCGGGCGGCGCCGGAGGCGGTGGGACGACCGCTTCCAATCCCCGCGTCTGGATTGTCGCGGGCATCGCCGTCGCGGGCGTCATCGTCCTGGCGGAGGTCGCGCGGCGCCGCCGGTGGCTGCGGGCATGTCTGGCACGGCACCCGACGCTGGAGCCTTCTGCGACCGCTTCGAGCTCCACCCTGCGCCGCAGCCGCCGCCTCCGCTGCTCGCCACATTCTCTCGGGCCTGACCTTCGCCGCTAGTGACAAGTGAGTCCTGGAAGCTTCCTGCTCTGCTTGTCTCTTCTGTGCGATCCTGAGTTGCCATCCATGTATTTCCGTGTTTTAGCTTCGAGATCGAGGGCTATGTAGCCGGGTTTGGGAACCCAGACTGGAAGAACACTCATGAGGCGGCGAGGCGCACAGCAGTGGCTGTCACAATGCTGCGGAAACAGGGGGCCACCTGCGTTGGAAGGACAATCATCGATGAACTCGGATTTGGGTTTGTTTCTTATTGCTTCGAATTGATTCATTTGAAATGGTAGTTACCCTTGTGAATTATTTGCATCATCAATACTCACTTGATTTTAGGCAGCTCAGGATGTAAGCTTAATGATGCATTAAGTAGATGTAATAGGAAAGGTCAAAATGGTTAAATGTAACACCATAACTATGAAATATATCTCTGCAATTCATTTTTTTATGAAACAATATGATCTAAATTACTTGGACATGGAAAATATTACAACAATACAATTGTATTGAAATGGGGTGTCCAAAAAGTGCCTTCTGGAGTAATTGTGATTCTCTTCTAAGTATTACATATTCTTATGTGACCAGGCCTTGAACCTTAACAATAACGTGTCTATTTGCACAAACATCAATAATAAATTAATATTTTGTTGGCACCCCCCCCCCCCCCCTCCCTTAGTGTTTACATGCTTATTGTAAATTCATTTTATTGTGTTTTTCAGTGTCACTGGAGAAAATTTGCACCATGGAACACCAGTCAACCCTGTTTCTCCTTCACTTGTCCCTGGAGGATCATGCAGTGGCTCTGCTGTGGCAAATTTGCTGCACAACTTGTTGACTTTGCTATTGGTATTTCAAAAAGATTTATACACATTTCTTCTGATTATGAACCCCACTTGTCCTTGTAAATGAACATTTTTCTGTTACTTTTCTGCTGCATCATGAACATAATACATGTGTTTCTTCTACACAGTTAGGCATAGTATTTCACTTTTGCAATTTTATCTCTAAGTCTTTGTCCAGTATGTTTTCTTTTTGGAAATGAACTGAAATTAAATCTTTAGCCTCAGGCTAGGATTTGTAGGTGACTAACAGTTATTTGTTTGTGGAGCATTATCTACCCATTTAGAGGCAATGGCTACAATTACAATATTAATTAATTTTAATCTTGCTAGTTTGGTCTGATTTGAATGCTTGTCACAGCGACACAACATCTTGTCAGTACAGTATATGATCCTGAATAGTTGGTTGTGCCCTTGAGTTTGTTGTTGTTGAGTCTTCTCTGAAAGTTTTCCTTTGTTCTAATGGTATATCATCAAGAGCATATGTTGGAGAAGTTATTCCACCATGTCTGCTACTGTAATATATTCACACTATTCTTTTATGATGCAATTTATATTGTAATACAAAGTTCAACCCATATCCATTTTGTTTGTGTACATATCCTTGATCCGAGCTAAGCTCAGTCCTTTATGTCTTGCTCTTCCACTTCTCCATGTTCTTTTTCCTATTCCTGACCTGTTAACCTCTGAAATTCCTGTAGGCACTGATACAATTGGTGATGTAAGAATCCCAGCTTCTTTCTGTGGTCTACTTTGTTTTAGACCTTCCTATGGTGTTATATCTACTCTTGGGACCATAGCAAATTCACAAGTCTAGACACAATCGGTATTTTCTTGCCTTTCTCAATATTTTTTGTTCTTGTATTTATCAACTTTGACAAGAATTTTCATGTCTTCTGTGACACAAGTTGAATATCCCTCCTTAAATTGTAGTTCTTTTGGCTTTTCTAAAATAACCTAGAAAAGCAAAAGTGAACTACAATTTGTTTTTACCAAGCATGTAGTTGTACCTACAAGTTGTAAATGATACTAAATTTACTTTTAATTTAAGTATTAGAAATAGTAAGAACACTTAATTTGTCACAATACATGTGAATGTGATACATAATATCCGATGAGCAAAGTTTTCTGGAGAGTAACTGATGGTGAATATTATCTAACCAAGTACTTCCTCCATCCCAAATTGTAAGTCATTTGACTTTTTTTACACAAAGTTTGACCACTCATTTTATTCAATTTGTGCAAAATATCATTTCTTTTGTCGTGACTTTATTAATAAAAGTTCTTCAAGAAAACTTGACTAGGTTTGTATCATTTTTTTGAATAAGACCAGCGGTCAAACTTGGGGTCAAAAAGTTAAATGTCTTATAATTTGGGATGGAGGAAGTAATAATATCTGATGAGCAAAATTTTTACATAATATCACTGTGTATATTAGAGAACACCATTACCTCCGTCCTCAGAATACCATTTATCGATGGCAGTGTCAAATGGCAGCATATTTTTTTATAAAATATTGTTCATTATTTTTTTTTTACTTGATTTCTGTATTTTGTTAGGATGGTTTGCACGAGATCCATGTATTCTGCATCGTGTTGGAGAAGTTCTCTTACCAGCTGCTGCAGGTGGACTTAAGCAAACAAGGCAAATTTTTTTGCCGATGATTGCTTTCAGCTGCTAAAGGTCTCTAATCAGAAAACTGTGCATGCCATAAAAAATGCTGTCCAGGCATTACGTGGATGTAAGTCATAGTGGTGTGTCATTTAGTTTAATTCATATGTTTGTTACTTCACTGAGCTTTATATATTTGTTGCAGATCAACCACCTAAACACATCAATATTGGCCAATATATTTGTTCCAATGTACCTAGCTTGAAGGAGTTTTGCGACGAACCAGCTACAAAGTTACAAGAAGGAACATCAGCCTTGAAAGCAATCTCCACAGTGATGTTGTTATTGCAGAGGTTTGTTTGCAGTAGTCATTTGCTCCAGTTTAGACAGTTTTGCTCAGGGGGGAATGGAGTGGGTGGGTGGTTGGAATGCCAAAAATATGTACACGAGGATAGCCTACTAGGTAGTCCTGAAAACCTAAAATCTTAATCTGTTAGTACCAGAGATGATGAGTTTTGTTATGAGCTAGTCAAAATGTGCTCTGATCATACCACTTGGATTCTGGGATATGCTGTGTTGACTAGGTCTTTATGAGGGAACCATCACTGGTTTGTTGGGCGCATTTCATCAGGTAGTCAAAGTTTACCTTATGCATGGACCGATGGACTGAATGATGCACTTGTACTTTGTGAACTCTTGGATGTCTGGCTTGCTGAGTTGGAACCCTGCTCTGCCTGTGATTGATTAGCATGATTGACAGCAAACTTTTCTATATGCGTTGGGAAGGTTATTTTTTTCATCTTGCATAGCTTGCGCTACATGCCACTTTCAAGCAGCTAAATTCTTGTGGTTTTGTAAGATATAGATATTGTAAAAATAGTTTAATGCTAGGAAGATCATTGTTTGCTGCACGGTTGCTATTATTTCAGATCTGGATTTATTTTATTTTATTTTGTTGCTTTGTAGTTTCTATAATTCAACATGAATCAACAACTACTTTGGGACTTACATGTCAATAAAATTTTCAGATATGAGTTTAAAGCAAACCACGAGTGGGGTTAACACTGTTAAACCTAACCTTGGCCTTGATGTCAGATCTGGTTTTATTTTATTTTCATTTTGTTGAAAACTTTTTGTAGTTTCTATAATTCAACATGAATCAACAATCTTCTTTGGGAGCCTTTCTCAAAAAAATTTTCTTAGATGCTTTTAAAAGCAAATCCCGTTTGCATTTTACTAACACCTTTTAAACCTAAGCTTCCTTGATATCTCTACTGCTGTAACTAATGCTACAAGCTGTCAATTTTGCAAATGTCAAGTTGAACCACAAATCTTTTGTACTTATAAGCAAAATTGAATACGGTTGCGGACTGCACTCATACAATCTTCTAAAGGTAGCCTTTCTCAAAACCCTTCTCTTAACCATGCTTTCTTATTCTCATGGATAATCCCTTTTGCATTTTGGACTAGCTCAGTTTGACATCCAGAAAAATTTATGCTGCTGTAACTAATGAATAAGGCAGTGAGTGGCGGAAGTCTTGCTTCCAGTACAAGACTATGCATGTAGAATCCAAGTTCAGCTTGAACCATTCCATATTGGGTACTTATGGCAACAATTGAATACGAGCAAGTTGCTTGGTACAGTAGACTATTGGCATACATGGGGCACTTGATTAAATTGCTGCTTACATCTCTCTGCAGTATGACTTTCTTGGGGATCAATCTTTCTGTCATTGCTCATGACAGTGCAACCTGCAGTGCTTTTTGGACTTTGGACATACTTCAGTGTGACATCCAGATAAAATTTGTGTGGGTGTCATGCACTCAATGAAGGCGAAACTTTCAATAAGATGACAATGTCCTCATCATTGTGTGGGACAGTACAAGATGCAATGCACTTGGATGGTGGCCCAGCTTGTTTGGGCTTGCAGGAAGCAAGACTTCGTCGCCCACAAGTTTGCTGGTAGTAGTGCAGCTAGGGTTTGCTGGTGTGAAGGGAGGGGGCGAGAAAGAGATGTGAGGACAACCCAGGTAGGGTGAGCAAGAGATGCCAAGTGTGAGATGCATGGGGCGGAGTGAGGCGAGACATGGTTGGGGCGAGCTAGATAGGGTGATAGTTAGTTGGTGGCTGCTGGGACTGCTATCACCAATCACTGCTTGCCCTGCTCCTGCAGATGGATAAGGACGCCCTACAGCAGCATATAGGGCCATTGTTCCGGACCTAGGGCGTAGGGCATAGGAATGTGAGATTGTGGGCGAGGTTTGAACACGGCACTGTGGTGGCGTTGTGCTTTCCGCGCCTGTCTGTAAGCAAAACAGAGAGATGAGAGGAACCTCTGATTCTCGCCAGGAGCGAGGGGGAGATTAAATCTCAACCCTGGCTAATCCATTCAATCCAATGTTGTTTCAGTACTGATACAAGCAAATCGAACAACTCGACTATTCTTGGATAACAAACAAATCAAATGACTCAGCCTAAACTCTAGGAGCTGGATAACGAGCAGGGCGCTATTCTCGAAGGCATGTGGTGAAGCAAGACGTGGCCAGGCCCATTGTTCAGCCACGCTGCCTGCACTGGTACACCGTGCCACGTCATGACAGCCATAAATACAATGGGGACTATATAGATTTTTTCTCGAACCGCGCCTCGGTGACAAAACAGTAGCTCTAGGCCCATGCTGCCCATCTCGCCCCGTTAAGACAACAAAAAGCCGCTTTTTAATTAACCGCGAAAATTTTGATTCTATGAAAAAGGATCCTGCATTTATCATTTGTTATAGTACACCCAGAAGAAATGATAAAAATAATGAAGTATGTGTATCAATTCCTAAGTGGCCATATTGATCACTTGAGAATTCCTTTATATTCCATGTACCAATTTATGATAAATCTAATTTATGATAAATCTTGCAAAAAGTTCAGTATTAGATTGAATGAAGGGTTTGTCCATGAGATCTTTACTTTTTTAACTCTTTGTTTAGGTGTGGTGCTATCTAGGATACTGAATTTTGGTTCTACCAACCACAGCTGGATATCCTCTAAAAAGAAAAACTCTAAAGAAAGACTATCATCTGGATTTGAGGATAGAATGTACAAATTTGTAGGCATTGCTGCACTTTCTGGCTGTTGCGAGGTAAAGCAGTAGCTCTATGTAATTTCATTATCTTATTTTATTCCTCTTGAGAATAGTATAAAAAACTATGTAAGACAACTCTCACTTTTGCAGGTTACTATTCCCATGGAAAATCTGGATCATCATGTATCTCTTTCATTTTGTAGCAGCACATGGATCGGACAAATTTCTTCTTCGTACTATCTTGGATACATATTCTCTCATCCAGACCAAGTAGTTTTTGGCATCCAAGTTGGAAACTGCAATCAGTAACCAAAGTTGATGTTACGTGTCAATGCATCAGAGCTTCTGAAAAGAAAAGGTCTGTTCAGCAAACAAACTCTCCTCTTTGTTTTTTTTTTAGACAGCGAACAATCTTTGACCCTTATTTTTTTGCTTGGAGAGTAGTATTATGGAATTGAAAGATGGGTTGTATGAGTTAGATTAGTCCTGAAAAGACCTTCCACACTTTTTCCAGTGTATCTTAAAATTGATAAGTACCATTTCTTGATACCAGTCTTTCTACTAGAAGATGTCGTCACATTCTCTCTGGTCCTAAAAAATCATGGGTCCTTAATTAGTATTTTAGGAAACATGGTATGGCCTTGTTTCCTAGTCTGAACTTCAGAAAAGATTCTTTTTCGGGTAGAGTGTGGGCATGGTACTGATAAACTAATATTTGCATGTAATTGTATATAGTTTGTCTTGTCTGAATTCGTACCGTATGGCATCTTAGGGCCTGTTTGGTTCTGTCACTGGGCACAGTTACAACTCTCGGGCTTGAATGAGGGTTAACGAAAGTGACTGCGGGCGTTTGGTTCTTTTTGCCTGGGCAGCTTTGAAGACTGTGTGAGCTAGATTTTTGGCTTGCTTCTGTGGGAGAAAATCGCCTCGCCTACCAAGTGAGCTCCTCGTTGTCTTTGTGCCGGCCGCAGCGAAGCGAAAGTAAGCTATGCCCAGAACAAGCAGCCCCTTGATCTTTGTTCCTATCATTAAAATACTATATAAAAGTATACACACTGAACCAAAATTATGAACATGCAGATGGTTAGTGTCTTATGAACTGGTTGTGGTACAAAAAAATTATTTCAGTTTTTTGCTGCCACCAACTTAAATCAGTCTGTGCTACTTGACAGGAAATAATAGTGCTTTCAAAAGAAGAGAGGGGATCAAGGCAATTGGAATTTTACTCTGAGGCCATCAGTTTGAGTGACACAAATGCAACATATTACTGCAAATAATAGAGCAGCTGCTTGTCTGGAACTGGGCGGTATACTTTATACCAGCCATATTTTTTTCTGCTCAAAGTTTTTTCTGGAAGTTAGTACACTAAACCTGGCATATTTTATCTTTATGTAGTTTTAAGCAGGCGAAGCAGATTGTGATCGGGCCTTTACTGTTGGATAGAAAGGTAAGTGATTTTTGTAGATGCAATATTCCCATGCTGTTAAGTGGGTTGACATTTCTAGGTTTCTTAAGGTTTATTTTTATTGTTCTGGATGATTCTGATATCGTGCTGTTATGGCAAATATCAAATCCTTACTGTGAATCTCATTTGTTGCTTCAGAATGTTAAAGCATATATCTTGGCGTGGTTAGTATGGGAAGTAACTTTGAAATCACAAAGAAGCACTTCAAGGGGTGAGGCCTTTTTTGTCATTGCATTAATTCTTAGCAGCTTATAGTAAAACGCTAAAGTTGACATTTTATTGTGCTGATTATCTACAAGTTGCACCCAGCAGATGGCATGCATATTTTTTTCTTTTTTTTTGGAATTTGTGTGCTGTACTTTCTTTGAGGATGGGTCTGAATTGATTTATATTGTTTATTGTTGCTATGATAAAGCAGTTTTGTGATTCTATTATGAATGAGCTGTCAGAATCAAACTAGTTTCCTGCATTGCTTGAAAAGCCATACTATCCCAGTGTTATACTCTCTACTAAAATGCACTATGCACATAACCTTTAAAAAGAACCTGCCTCATTTAAAAATGCATATGCATAACCTTATGAAAAATGCAGATTTCAGGCATGCTTTAGCTTTGGAACCTACAGAACAAAACAGCCCTTACCGCGGAGAGGAGGCTGCAGAAAACTCCTGAAGCGATATGGGGCGCAGGACCACCTCCGACTTGTAAATTTTTGGAAGACTCGCCTGGTTGAAGCGTATTTTGATCAACTGCTTGTAAAAGAAGCATCTATGCCATCTTCCGGATAAACTATCCACGAGTCATTAAACTCTTCGATTGGGGTCATTCAAAATTTGTATCTCACGACACCGTGAGGGATTTTGACATAGCTTCCTGCAACGAGAATTTGAGTAATCTGTACTGTGAGATCTTCCCGGCGCCATCCATTATGGGAAGCGTCAAATCTTGTTGCACTGTATACTGCTTTTGATCTGAAGGCCGAGAACACATATGAGCGCCTTTGCTGGAGTGTATGATTGTGCCGTGCAGTGTCCAATTTTTTGGGAGCGTTGAGCCTTGCACGTTTTGTTGTTGAAAAGTTTATCAGCTAAATAAGAAATTTTGTCCCTTTCTATTCTATCGGCCTCATAAGTATTAATGAAGGCAAAAGTATCTATCAAGCGAAACAAATGCTACGCCACATGAACGCAACACACGTGAAATACGCCTACCGCAACGCACATGCGTAATAGCCCGCACTCCGCAAAACACAGTTTCCTTGCCATTTCCCGTATTTCTGTTTGGCAGAGGGACAAAACACACCTAACCTCGCTCGCGACACTACTGAGAACCCTTTTTTTTAAAAAAAATATTTTTAATAATTAATCGCAAAATCAGAAGCTGTTAAAAATATGAGATATACCACCTGTCGGCTGCTGAGAGGCCGACAGGCCGCCCGAGCCGATAGTTGTCCTGTTGGCTGCTCAACAGCTGACGGCGGCCTGCGTGCGCCGACGTCCGCCGCGCCATGCTAACGGAGCCGATGGGGTACCTGGACCGGTGCCTGCGAGGGAGATCACTTCGCCGACACAAACCGCGCGCGTACGTTTCTTATTTTGCCGCAGCACCACCGCCTTGCATATATGGCTGCACTTCTCTTGCTTTCCTCCACGGACTAGCGCTCTTTTTTCTTCCCCGTTTTTGCAGCAATGGAGACAAAACAGCGCATGCAGCAGCTGCGCACGCCGATGGACACGCTGTTGTCCCTCGCGGCAAGCTTCGTCTCGGCCTTGTCGCCGCTGCTGTCCTCGTCGTCGCAGCAGCAGTGCAGCATCGCTCCACGTTCCTTCTCCTGCCGCTCCCCGCCGCGGCGGCGCGCGCGCTCACCGTTTGCTCGCCGGCTCCTGCTGCTGGCCACACAGGTTTTCATCTCCCTCCTCTTCATGTTCCTCTCCGTGCTCGCGCCCCCCGGCGCCAGCGGTCGCGCCCACGGTGCCACGTGCATGGAAGCTGGGGTCCCTTGCGGGAGACACCTGCGTGGGGCGGGCGCTGGCGCACGTGCCAACTCCGTGGCATCCAGGCTCCCGTGACCTCCCGCAAGTACGAGCTGGTGCGTGGCCTCGCGGAGCGCCTGCTGGACGACAACCTGCGCGCGGGGGGCGCCCTCGTCGGCGCCGTGAACCGGGCCGCCCTTTCGCCAGGCGCGTTCGCGCACGCTGCGACAGCTGGAGTCCGCGGCGGGAGCGGGAGTGGCCTGGATGGAGCTGGCCGTGCGCGCGGGGTGCGGACGGGGATGCGGTGGTGGAGGCCCAGCGAGGAGGGGTTCGACGGGCCCGCCGCGGAGAAGCTGGCCGCCGAGCTGCTGTGTGGCAGGCAGAAGATGGCGGAGTGCGGCGCGGCTCGCGAGGCCGTCGTGCAGTTCGGCGCCCGCGCAGAGGCTCGGGGAGCCGCGCGCTCGTTGCCGAGCCCGCGCTCCAGGTCTCGCTGCTCCGCGCGTTGCCGGTACGTCAAAAACTCTTGTTTTTTTTTTTTTTGCGAAACTTTCTGGTCCAAAACCTGCGAAGACCCCATAGATTGAATGCAAATAGTACGTAGCGTATAGAGCGCGTTCATGTTTTGTGAGTGAATTTCGTGACCGTTTCCACCGCGAGGGCTTGTGCTGGAATGGACGTTCTTTTGATATGTTGGATATGTGATCTGCACGCACGTCGTTTTTTACGGGAGAAAATGCGGTGCCCGTGGTGTGGCGGACGTGGGCCGAAGAGATACGACGTCTTCCGTGGTGGTCGCGACTCGCGAGGGCTGCTGCAAACATGGGGTTGAGCTTTGTCCCTAGTGTTGCCCTTTCACACTCTCATCGACGTCGACCTAGGTGTCACCGCGACACGTACAGTATCCATCCATTGAACTGGCACGTTTTTTGCTGTGCCTGCATTAATAATGGGTTGATGAAACACCAAAGAAAAAAGGAATTGGGCGATCAATTACATGTCCACTTTACTCCATTAATTCATGCGCAGTGTTCTTGTTCAAGCACGCCAACCCAAGGAATTCGAGCAGAGCGCCGGAGGGAAGCAGGATGACAAGGCCGCGGTAGCCGAGCAGCGGATGGCGATGCTGCGGTCGTGGCTGCCGCTGCTGTGCCGCGGCAACGGCACGGACGCACCGGTGCTGGCGTCCCGGAGCGGCCGGAGATGGTGGCCGTGCTGGAGGACCTGATCGACAAGCTTAGCTGGGAGCAGCGGGAGGAGGTCCGCGCTCTGGCTGCACCACTTTGCCGCCTGCCCCGACACCGACTGGCCCAACCTCGAGTGCTACTACACACGATGGTATGCCGAGTCGCGCAGGCTGTTCGCGTAGCGCTGCAACTGAAGAAAGAATGCAATATCTTGTACGACGATACTACATGTAAATATGTAATATAAATCTTGTACCATGATACTCCATGTAAATATGCAATATAATACTTGTGTCTGTATAGTGTATATGTACCTATGCAGTATGTAGCAAAAACAGAAGTTCTTATTTACATGACAGCAGAAAAAATATACTCTATGGCCATGTCGCCAAGACCCAAAATGCAGAGGCATCATACATACAGTACAAGTATTTCAGAACACAAGACTGCTCAATACACCAGAAACTTTATTCCTCCAAAAGAATTGGGCTGTAACAACAACAGAAAATAAGGTGTGAAATCATGGATGTATTTATTCTAACGAGGATACAAAGAGTAATACAGCCGTTTAACAGATTCTGGTTGTTCATATCCTGATAGCCCTACTGTACTGTACATATATCCCCTGCGGACAAAAAAGGGTTACACTTCATCTTAGCTCACTTGTTGAGTTTGTCCTTCCAACGACTTGGTTCTCCGATCGTAAACAGATGCTAATGATTTGGAAGCCCAAGCAGTAGCATTCATTGCCCCCTCCTGCAGATTTCCTCGCTTTGAACTTGAAGGGTATAACCTATGAAAACTTCTGTCTTGCTTGCTCAAGGTAGGTGAGGAAATATTCATGTGCCCCCATCAAGTTTGCAAACAGATTGCGCCTCCTCCATGCCCATCTAGCAAAGGAATCTATCTTTTGGAAAAGATGATACAACACCCTCAAAATTACAAATGCGTCGCCAATGCTAGATAAGTATCCTGCTGAAGTATCTTCTCTGGTGACCGAGCCCACCAGAATGGGCAATTTTCCTGTTCAGCATCCTTTATGTTCAATATCATCCAAGGGATGTGCCATGGCCTCCCCGGCAGTTGACTTCACGGAAGCATTGATACCTTCACAAAATTTACCATTTGTAAATGACTGAGCATAGTAAGCACCAAGAACGAGGTTTAAATTTCTGAAAAAGAAACCCCAAACAAGCTAGGAAAAAGCCAAGCTCACAATCCTACATTGATTAGTTGTTGAATGTGCAAAGCAACAAATATGACTTATAACAATCATGCTACTAAAATAATCCCAATAGAAAGAACAGTTGTCATTCAATAAGGGGAAAAAACACACCTGGAGACATCAGTGTAGAAAGCTGCAAGTGATTTAACAGTCCTTGGTCCATGATACCGTACTTCATGGTTGAATTCAAGAGAAAGAGTTGAGGGAAACCATGAATGCCGGTGATCTCGAAATTATGCTGCAGTTCCAGCATCGATTAGTATTCAACTAAAAACTAGATGTATTGCAATAAGAATATTTTTTCTTTACACCATACGAGGACAAACCTTGGCCTAATTGCAGATTCCTCAAATGCAAAATGTCGAATAGTTGGGAATAAGGAAGCCAGTGTCTCAAAATTTGGTTTGCATTCTTGTGAGAATGGGCACCACGAGGCATAGAAAAAGTACAGCAATAAAGTCATCCTTGTTTGCATGAAGAAGATTAACTGCCCTTGCTAACGTGACCTCATCTCCTGAAAGGGTAAAACTGGGTTAGATTCAAATGTTACAGATACAGCAGGTGGAAAAATCCTTATGCTCGGCAGCTCAAGTCAGGTGGAAGAAACCTTTATAGGAATATTGTTTTTAATTTGCTTTGTCATAACATAAGCAATATATATAGCTACTAAAAAGTAAAAAAATGAACAGAACAAATCATTTACACATAACCTAAGAACCACGAAAAAAATAATACTCCCACTAGTTATGAACCCTAGACAAGACTTTTTCCCCATCTAACTTCGCAATCCCAACTTTTTAATGCCAAACAATTCTCATCACAAATCATTTACGTACCCAGCTTCCACTCCATCGACACAATTATATAAGAATTCAAAGCATAGTAATGGAACGAACAAATTTTGTTGGCAATTTTATCACAACGCTGAAAATATCTTACCTCGATGACGCCGACCGGGTCGCCAAGGCGGCGATCCAGCGTCGAGCATGTATCGGGAGTCCCAGGACGGATTCCACGATAGTAGGCACCCAGGCACGCGCATCGTGGGCATGGATGCTGCTGCTGCGGCGGAGGGGCCAAAGCCGGCGAGGAGGAAGGGGAGGAGCAGCGCTGTCCAACACGGCAGTCGCCGCGCCATGGGGCCCGCAGCGGGAAAAAGGCCGAGAGGTAAGGGGCCGCTCGGCCTAGATCTGGGCGCCTTCGGGGCGTGGCGGGCGCGCTGGCGATGCGCCTCACCGCCGGAGGGAAGCTGCCGCGGCGGCCACGGCGACTCGGGCGGCCGGTGGGCGCGGGCGACGGGTGGAGGGTGCGGGGTGGGTTCGGTGTGTGTGAGGCTGAGGCCTGCGTGTCGTTGGAGGCCGTCGCTTTATCGGGTTCGTTCCGCCCAACCGTCCGATCTGGATCGGACGGCGCAAGGCCGCCGCGCCAGCCGTCTGACCTTCGGGCGCGTCGCCGGTCGTCTTCAGGCATGACGCGGCGTGGGCCCCACCTGCAGCAGGGGGCGGAGACTGCATTACATGATCGCGACGGGCACGGGTATTAATGACGGTGGCCCGTATGCGTATGTCGGCCCCTGAATGACATGCCAGGGCGTACTCCCGTCAGGGTGTCAGTCGCGGCATGGGGATGGGGGCGCCCGCGACCTTGGAGTTTGGCCTGGCGGCGGACCTCCCGCCTGTAGTACTACACGGGCTGCCGTGGAGAATCTGATTTCACCTTTGTTGGTGTCATGGATCAATTGGGCGCCGGGAGAATCTGCAGTGTGCGCCCGCTGCTAGTTTTCTTTTTTGTGGCAATTGTCGTGGAGAAACTTTGCATCTGGTGCCTGTGTAAAACGATTCGTCGCTCTTGGCTCTTTGCTGTAATAAAATGGAACCGCCGCACGGAGCCATCAGACATGGGAAGATGAATGGGTGGGGCAATCATTTTTGGGCTCAGATGCCATGTCACTGTCGCTACAATTGCTTCTGAGATTATCCGAGCTGGCCAATAACGGAATTCATCAATTATGAATCACAACCAAACGCGCATTGCATATATAATGAGTAGAAAGCGACGTGGGCTATCCTGCGCGAAAGAGAAGAGCTCAACTCTTTGCACAAAAGAGCATCACTCTAATCACTTATGGTTGTTCCTTTCCAGGATGGATGGCTTAGTACATATTATCATATAGAAATCAAATCAAATGAAAACCCTACTGAATTAAAGCAAGCGAGTATTCGCCTCTAACAAGCCGTAATAGTACTGGTGCGGTTTGGGCAAAAGCACTCACGGCTCCATCTGCAAGAGCCCATCCTTACGACATTTTGTTTCTGGTGCGCAAAAGCGAGCTGGTTGCTCCTAGATTGATGCTTGCAAAATGGCCTAATGAATTGCTCACAAAATATGCTTCCGTGTTTCGATTTCGCTAATCTAATAGTATTCTCGTCAGAGAGAATAAGTTGTGAAACAAAAACTTGCAAATGGATTTTCGTTTCCAACCATTCGGATGGGTTGAAAGCAGCATGGCCCTTGAGGACCTCATGAAGTGTGCTCTACCGAACCCTCTAACTTGCTATAACCATTACATGAAGTCCTGATCTCGAGACAAAAAACTCGCTATAACCGCTTTCTAGTGAATTTGTATTATGCTAGCCCAGAGTATTAGCAGAGTTAAACATGTTACAAGAAGGCAGAAAAAATGGAACCACGGAAGAATGGCAAAACCACCCTTCAGATTAAGGTAGCACATCACCGTCACAATGCGTCAGCCCACTTGGTTGTGGCAGATAGCAAACTCCAGCTAAGATGAACTGGGATCTGAATCCTCCACAAAAGCATGGATGTTGAAACCACAGAGCAGTGACAGCTCACCTCAGTAGCTCTGACTAACGCTAACAAAAGCAAGTTATCTGCTATAGATTGTAATAACCACCACAAACAAACATTGACACATTCCTCTTACAGTAAATCTGAACAATGTACAAAAATTATTATCATTCATCTCCAAATAATAATTATATTGATTCACTAGGCTGTAGTCTGGGATGACCAGTATATAGACCAACCAATTTACATACAAGATACAAAAACAAATTGGTACAGTTACAAATAGATAGAGAGAGAGAAATGAAATAAGGGAAAATGAATTATACCTATATGGCACATTGGCCGCGATTATGTACACCGCAGCAGCATCCCCTTATTGGATATAGTTTTCACTACTAAAGTAATTTTCATGGATTCATCTCTGTATCGTGGTATAAATCTTTGGCCTGGAAAGCTTAGCTACCAGGCCTGTGTCCTCTGTAGCATGCTTGACCGGATCAAAATGGCACCTTGTGGTCCCATGGCTGGCGCATGACAAGTTAGCTGAATCCTCAAGCCTTCCCGTGTGTTTTGACCCAAGCTTGTACTCAGTTGTGCTCAGACAATAACTGTAATAGTGTGTACGGTGGTGAAAGAATAAGTCCATATCTTGTGCCAGTGTGTACTATGCTTCTTTTTTTTGATACAAAGGGGCTTGCTTGACAGACGAAAGTAACTTTTCATCACTAGCTATGTCAAGATCTAAAAATACGTGCATCCCATCTGAGTTGAGTAAATGTATAAGATCTTGCCGCTTCCAATAAGAGGGGCGGTGTCACGGATTATGACCCAGCCCCTACAGCAACATCAAAAACAAGCAGAAAAAAAAATTAGACAACAATTTTGTATAAAAATAATCTTATGGACTAGAGACTGATGCGTAGAGCTCCACACATGTGGGTATGCAGTGCAAGACTAATCTGATGATTCCGTTGCATTCCTTCATCCTGGATAATTTTGGCTGTGTGTTATACTTGTAAAGTAGATAAAACGTAAGTATAGCATAGGTTATCTTTCTTTCCCATTGGAAAATCTAATGGCAAACCTCTGTGCTAGTAGAGTCTACGTTACCTCCATAGGCCTATGCTGCCATGATCACAAAAGATGTTCCACAAAAAGTATATGGCCATACAAGGGGCAAAAAGTTTTGAAGAAACTAAAACCAAGTTAATATGTACTAATTCTATTAATGTCCCTGGCTCTTCCATATGGTGCAATCAAGAAAACAACGCTTAATTGTCTTAAAACAAAAACAGCTTTAATTAGAACGGCACCATATGAAACATTTTACGTTTGTACCCATTTGGAAATTAGAATCACAAATACTCAAACAGTGCAATGTTATGCCTTATACCCACTTTTTTTCCTTTTTCCCACTTTCTTTTTCACCTTTTATGCTCCACATGCATCCAAAAAAATCCCCAAATGAATTATGGACATGATTCAATGACTGAATAATGGATCTAAATCAGTGTCATTAACCAAATTTTCTTTTTACCTCTGGTCGTAGGATGCTATCAACTTCCAAGAATATGTCAAGAGTAGAACATCTATGCTTGTAGTTCTTCTCAAGTGATAGAAAGCCATCAAGCATGCACCATATCATATGTTCTTTACAGGTAAGTTGGAAATGCGCCACACCTAAACACACATGTCCAGCCATCCATCATTATTTAACTGAAGGTTGATCCAAAGATCAATGTACCAAAAGTTGTCTGCCTCAAATTGATACTTTTATTCATGCATCCCAGTCACCGTGTGCTCTAATAAAAATTATGTGCAATTGAGAATGCAATAATTTACTTTACATCAACAACTTTCCATATACCTTAAATTTGCATGTGTTAACATTTTGTGAGTTATGACTGTCTATGCATATGACGTTAGTTTAGAGAACTTCATCAAGAAAGGTTAATTCAAGATTTAGCATATCAACAAAATAAAAAAGACCATGGACTACTGCTTACCAATCATTTGAACCCCAATAAAACCACAGTCAAATATTAGTGGTAGAATATTTGGGGCATTCGTAGGGAACAAACATTGCATCACCCATACAGACTCTTTCCAGCCTTCAGTAAAGCAGCATTAAATCCACCAAAGGGAGCGTTCATATCTAAAACATTCATAGCATGTTAAATGGTGGTTGTGGGTCTTCCATCACCAGGTCTCTTTGATGGTCTGAAATATAAAAATTAAAGGAGATAGTAAAGACCAGTAGTTTTAAGCACTCATGGAGTCCCAGCTTGAAGTATCATCAGCAAAAGACTTTGAATGCACACCTGTTGTTAAATTAGAAGGTTCTTAATGCAAGATAGACAAGCATTTGGAACATTAAGACACTAACATTTTTAATTTAGTTTGGATTTGTGTGCTTGTTTTCCAATTGCACTATGTATTCAAATACTTACCATGTATGTCCAGTTCTGTTGAGTTTTGTCTAGCCTGAGATGGCCAGGTGGTCACGATGTTCAATGGGGATCCAACGCTGGCTTCTTTGTACCTTGGATATGCAGGGGCTTAGTAGGTTGGTAGTATGGGTGACTCTGGATCATGGTTACATAGCTCAGGCCCAGATTTTCTGTAAAACAAATTCCTGTAAGTTCACCACTAGTCTAAATATTTATTACTACTATAAAGCATGTAGGTGTTGGTAAGCAGTACCTTGAATTGTAACACTCCCTTTTTTTTGTCTTTTTTTTCCATACAATTGTCTCATCTTGTTTGTGACAGCATCCTCCCAACAAAGGCCCTCAAAGCGAAGTCAATGTAATGGTTGTCCATTTCTTTTGGTTTTCTTTTGTCAATGCTAAAGGCCCTATGTGTATTCAAATTTACGTCCATATTAAAATATCCATCAGGCCTCAAAAGCCTGTTCACTTCAACCAAGAAAATGCCATCTGGAGAATTACAGAGAAAACCGTGTTTACATATTCAGTAAATACTACTGCGTAAGAGACACTAATTTATAGCCATCCTAAAGTACCAAATTACCATAGATGCTTCTTTTTACAGAAATCAGATGTGTATGCAAACTTTTGTAGTGGCAAGGGTTGTAGTCAACCAAAAGTTACCCACAACTGTATATCCTTGAATATTTAATATTCAGCTAGACATTACGGTACCAATCTTTATGTGAAGTGCTAGCTTAAGATATTGCTGAATAAAATTATAATAGTCAATGAGAGCCAGGGCATGCAGAGAAGACTTCAACACATACCCGCTTTTTGTACCATTCGATATTTGCATTTCGCGACAAATGCACCATATCAAAGGAAAAGATAGGGATATGGAAGCTGCTTCATTGCAAATGAACCAATCATTGCAGGGAATGCCTCTCTCCAGTGTAATTTTGCACTTGGCTGCCTGATGCTTCATAGTTAGCAATGCATTATGGTCAAGAGATCTCTCAAAAAAAAAGATGTAGCCCAAAGGTACCAAATCCACATTCTATATCAAGGACTGTCCTCTAACCTTGAAAATGGCAAAGCAACAAACACCATCAGCAAGAAGAGTTTCTGTAAACATAAATAATTATCCAAAAGTCTTACTCTAGCCAATCAGAGCATACAGTGATTCACATAATATGTCTAAATGTGTTTTGTATGATGATCTTTTTAAAAATGTATTTAACTTTTTAAGTAATGGATAGTGGAGATCCTTAATGTCCTGCTGCCAAATATACTTTTTGCAAGTACAGTAATAAGCTCTGATATACACTTTCCAGCACATTGGGCATGTAGAGTTTCCCAAGTCAAATTAAGTAGAAATAGACCGGCACTTTCCACCCAGCCCACTCAACATGCAAGATTTCCTAAAGTACCGCCAAGTGGAAAGACCACTCTACGAACAAGTGTTGCTGAATAACAAATCATGATATGAAAAGTTATCTTAAACTGATAAATCAGACAGGGAAAACAACTTATGAATAAAATATTGTTTCCCAAAAAATAAATAGAATATTTTCCCACAGAATAATCAGAACAACCATTATCGCTAAAAATTGTGTTTTATTGTAAATAGTGAAGTAGAAATTTTAAACACTTGAAAAGTATCAAGCCCAAAGGAAAATGCTCAACAGAACTCACAAGGCTTATGGAACCAATACTAATATAAAAGTACAGGTGTCCTGAATCCTTGGAAAAAAAAAAAATCAAAGTGGATAGGAAAATCTTGGCAGAAGCCAGCAAATTCATAGGGTGTTGGATACAAAGAGGACTAGCAAGAGGGGTAACTTTTTTAAGAATTAGATTTTTTGTACCCAAAGAATGACACCTCGTTGACAGATATGTCACTGTCAGCCCTATACTTCAAGTCTCTGGGTATGCATCCACTCAGAATTGAAAGTCAAATAGGTAATTACTAGTAATAGCATAGGTTAAACTGAACAGATGGCAATAACTCACACCCCAGCCTCATTGAAATTGAATTCATTCCGCGAATCCAATCATCTCAGCAATCTGATGGCATATCCTCCACACACTGTCGGCTCTGCCCAGTCCGACGGAACGAGATCTGGTCCTCCTCCACCCACACATCATCCTGTTATCAAGTAGCAAACCACCAATCTCACCAACCAGCAGAGCAGACCAAACCACCACCACCCCGAATCTGTAGCGACGGGACAAATTTTGTTCACACACCTCTCGAACAGCCCCCGGACGAGAACCCGCCCGCTAATCCGCACAGTCGTCCTCCAGATGAAGCCCTTCCACTCAGGCGCACCTCGTGACGGGAATCCGGAAGCCCCGGTGGCGCGACGAGGCAAAGGGACCGCCGTCAGCGTGCACTGGCGGTCGTAGCTATGACGACGCGCCCAGATCCGAGACGTCGACGGCGTCCGTGACGTTGGGTAGCAGGGCACGTAGTTTCGTACTGGGCGGGCACCCTCCGCTCCTTGGCACGGACGCCACCCGCGCAGCTCGCCGATGTCGAGCAGGTCCGTGACCAGCTGCTCCCTGCAGCCGGCGGTACCCGCGGTGGCGGGCGGCGGCGGCCGCGCGCGCGCGCCACGCGCCGCGGCCCGTAGAGCGTCCCCCCGCCCACGCGACCGAGCCCACGAGAGCGCGTCGCCGCCGCCAGCAGCAGGGACCGATCTTCACCGCCGTGGCGGCCGAGGTGCCGTTTCCGCGCGCCGCCCCGGCCACCACCACCACGCCATTCTCGGGCCTTGGGGTCGTAGTACGCCCGTCCGCCGCCGCCGGCTTAAAGCCGCCGATCCCCGACACGCCCCGTACAGCGGTCGCGACATGCCTCCTGCTGCTACTACTGCAGCGGATGGATCTCACAAGCCGCACCAGTGCCGCATGGAGCGCGGGATACGCGGGTCGCCACGCCACTGGACCGCAGCGGGCGAGCAATTCCGCGATGGCCGTGCCGCGCTGCGCCGCCGCTGCCGCTGCTCCACTGAGCGCTACTGCCTCCCTCGCCATTGCACGAGTAATGGGGGAGAGAGAAGATAGCAGCAGCAGCCAGCAGTAGAGCACCAAACAGCAATCGAGTCAGTGAAGGCCCCTTCGCCGTTTCCTCCGGAATCCGGACTTCCTCCTACCCACGCGTCGCAGGACGGAACGGAAGAGCAGCCAGATGAACACGGACGGACACGACGCTGACACTGGTGGGCTACCGCTAACAACACACCACTAGTATAAATAGAGCTGGAGATTACGGTGCTCTGGGTGACTGAGTGACAGGGGCCATAGTCCACGGGCCCGCGGCCGGTGGGTGTAGGGTGGCGGTGCTGTTGGGGAATGGAACTGAAAAATTAATGCGTGCGGGCCCCTTGGGATTTTTGGAGGCGTACCGATTTCGTTTGACGTGTTGTCTGGCCGGTCTCTTCGTGATGCTACAGAATGTCGCGTTGTTTTTCTGAACGTGCTCGCACCGTGGCGCCCTTGCCGCTGAATTTAAACTCTGCCACGTAGAGATTAGGACTAACACCGATGGGATTTTTTTTTGATCGGGCACACTAACACTGATGATTGACAGACTGATTTGTTAATAATTATGCATGTTGGACATTAGATCCCAAACCACTGTCGCCGGTCGCCGCCGCCGCATGTCATGTGCAATCCCTGGGATGGCAAAAAAAAAAAAAAAAACTTCCTTCAGGTTCAGCATGTGTATACTAGGCTAGATTGTGTCATTGCCTCATTGGGGAACTGGGGCAATGCTATACTCTCGACAGTCGACATTACTGAACGCTGAACAGCTACTAGTTGACACTAAATATTGCTAACTTTAGTTGACGGGAGTACGCATGGCATCCAGATCTTAGGATTCTGGCATCATAAATTCAGACCCATCTAAGGTCTAGTGCATGACCATGCGGGCAGTGCCGATTTTCTTCATGTACCCCGTGTGAGCTGCTGGTTGCGGGTGCGGGTACATTTCGATATCATGCCGGCCGGCCGGACCGTTCCGATCCTAGGCAAGCTGTAAGCCTGTAACAAACCGAGAAAACCTGCCAGCCGCATGCACCCGACGGAAAAAGCGGACGGAAAAGCGCGTGGCTGGATGGCTGGCTCCCCGTGTGCCGAGGCCGCTTGCGGCGGATACCGGCCAGTGATCATGGGGATGCCGCGAGCGCGAGCCCGCCACTTTCGCTGCGGCTGGAAAGGCGCATCCGGTCGGAGCACACTGGCATCACAGGTGCGGCCGCGTTGCCACGCCGCTGGGGACGGCACGGCCCGGTGTGCCTACGCGAAGAATCGACCGCGACTGCGTTTGGCGCCTCAGCGCCGCCGCGCCCGTCGCGGTATCACGGATCGGCACGACCTCGACGCCGAGGCGCGCCGCGCCGCGCGCACTTGTCCCACGCTCACGCCGGAGCAATGAAGCCGAACCTTCCTGGCCGGCGGTGGTGGGCACCCAGACCCAGGCGAGGCGATCGCTGGCGGTCTGCCTACCATGTGCCCCACCCAGCCGTGAACGAGTCGATCCGCTGCCTACTCCCATCTTGAGACAGCCGTGAATTGAGCCGGACCCACACACCCACTCCTATCTGAGACTGTGAGGATGCGGCGCCCATTTTCCGCCATATGCCGGGCACCGCGAGCGCACTCGCGCCGGTCGCTGGCTCGCTGCCACCGCCATCCTCGATTATTTTGGTTGGCTACTTGATTTGACGTCGTGCGGCTCTGTAAAAGCGAGCGAGGAGGCCGAGTGGGTCAGTGGATGCGCTTCCATAAAGCCAGGCCACGGTGTTAGTTGTCCCAATTTCTGCTAAGCCGTCGCCATCTTTCCAAACTAAGCTCGCAAGTGATCAACCCACGTCTGGACTGTGTGAGCACATTGTGAGGCAATGAGTGAATGAGCACTGGTTACTCGAGAGTGCAAAATTGTGATTAGGGAAAGACAGTATATATGGTCAACGGACTAGATCGCCACAGGCTGCTGTTAGTCGCATCTGTCACCGTGCATGAATACAAGGCGGATTAGCACGTTACGTTGAGACGATTTGATGTGCCAGCAAACCACTATCATGCGTGCATGCTGAGGCTCCTCACTCTTTTCAATGCTTCACTGGAAGGGAAGATCGGGACATGCAACGACGAGAGGGGTGTGCTGTGTAGGACATGCCAACGCTGACCATTCATGTCGGTCGCCAGAATTGCCAGCCTCCATGCATGACCCATGTTCGATCCTTTCGCTGGTAGAGCCAGTTATAATAAATCTGCATACTGCTACCTGGCTGGTTACACAGCGCTCGCCAATCGACTTTGCATCTATCGTCCTCTGCATTTGGTGCTAGCATCCATGGTAAAGCTCGACGCAATCAATGGCGACTGCTCCCTCTCAATCAAAAAAAACAAAAAGAAGTAATCAATGGCACGGAAACGCTCTATTTTCCTCCTCGAGAACGAGAAGTAGGCATACCACATGTACAAAAATGCATTGCACATGAAGTAGCGAAGGCGCAGCAGTACAAGGCCACAGACTCCACCTCATTGATCAAGACAGACGCGGTTTGAGAGCCGCAGGGCACCAGTGGTCACGGATCGGAAAGCTAGCGGAGTGACGACGAGCACCGACGGTCCCAAGGTTGGTAGATGGCCACCCATACTATCCGTGTGGATGCGGCCAAGATCGCACCACCAGCCCAATAATAATTCCACCAGTGGTTACTAGTACAGCGTATTATTAAGCTGATTTTGGGCCAAACACACGGGGTTAGAAAATCTGACTCAATCTATCCAGACATTTTTTAAAAATATATATAAAATGACCAGCTTATCCAGTATTGGCCAGTAACCGACGCATGAATGTGAGATGAACAACGAACGGAAATATCTTCACAGAATCATCATAACCCTGAAACTCTGGTGCATACCGCTGGAATCAAGGTGGCAACTATTCAACGTCAAGGTTACATGCTGCTGAATCACAGATGACAAACAAGTCAGCAAGCACATTATGATTCAAAAATCAAACGGTCTTCAACGTCAGGAGTCAAAGAAGGGCGTCACCAAATTTCAGGTCATTATCCAATTTCCTGAGGATGAATCCTACAGATACAATTGAAGATGTCTCTAAAAAAAGTAAGCAACACTGGCAGTACTTGCTCTGCCAAAACAAGACAAGCCGTATCAAAGCAGGCGGATAATAGTAGGAACTAATGATACCATACAAAAAGCTGGCAATTAGCACCACGTGCAATGACACGTGGTCGACGCCGCCCAACAGTCGTCGCAAGTAACACACACATTTGCAATATGTCACCAAGGGTTCTCACCACCTTAATATAGTATCTGAATAGATAGCATGGTAATACCAATGAGGTCACGCAAACTAGGAAAACCTTAAAGTTTGATTGCAGGGTTGTGAGTCCAGCAAACATTGCTGAGGAGAAACTTCCACCTTAGGTCAGATGAGCAACATGTCAGCCAAAGCAACACGATGTAGTGTTAATTGGAGTTAAGGATATGCTCCAAAAGAATATAGATTTACAGATGCTATTGTTGTTCGGTCACAGCCTGTTGCAGCTGCAACTGGCAAACGTTATTCTCTCAGCCAAAATACCGAATGTTTTTAGCTAGCTGAGGCCGCTGTTTATAGCATGCAAACAATCAACAAGCAGAGTTTTCATGAACCACACAGAAACTCTGCAGAATTTTCCTCAGTTTTAATCTTATATATCAAAGTGCTAGGACAAATAAACAACAACATTGCTTTTGTCCCAAGCTAGTTTGGGGTAGGCTATAGGGAACAAATAAACAATCGAGAGAAAATGCAAATGTTATCTGAAACATTTCAAAGTTCAATATTGTCCCAAGAAGCTTCAAAGGGCACACTTAGATAGATAACTGTAGCAGTGTGAGACAACTATGTTGAGCAGAAGGCTGATAGTTAGTATGAGAGCCACATGAGTCATATAATTTAATAAAAAAAAGTTTTACAAAACTGTTGAGCCAAAAAATCATAAAATGCTGCTAGTTTGATACAAACATGGTGATGAAATTAATATATTACCTGTTGATTTTTCCTAAAACTTGGAGAAGTTTTCCTCACAAGTTGTGTACATGTGTCGCTAGTACCATTTAATTTCACAAGATGTTGTGTTAGGCCACAGATATTGACTCGGTAGAAGGATGAATGATCTCACTGACCAAAACAAAGGACATGTATGGATAGGGTTCAGAATCATTCAAGTTTCGTTCAAAATTGAAAGGAATTGGGAAATCTAACAACATACCTTTCTATACAGACCCAATGAAGAATATTCTTTTCATGCAGCTGGACCACAGATGAATAATTCAAAAACGATAATTTATTTAAAATCTCCTCTAAAGAATAAAAAAACTAACATGAACCAGTAACAAATATGTGTATACAATAATGTTACTATGTACCAGTTACAAACAAGAAGCATTAAGGAATCCCAAATTGTTTGATGCGGTGATATGAGACTTTCAACTTGGGAGTTAAGAACAACTTGGGAGGACTTATGCATTGATGAGAGTCAAGAGATATGAAGCAATTAATCAAATGAATGAACTACAGATATAAGTAACTATGCTGAGCTTTTAAGCTCAGCACTCAGAAAACTATTACAGGTGAGAGTAAATCATTCCAACATACTGACTTAGGTACTATTTCCTAGCAGCAGCCTTATCCGAGAATGAGGCTTTCCCCAGCATCACCAGCTATCCTTTCCCACCAGTTTTGTCCCAAAATCTCGGTACATTGTACTCAACCGTTGCTCATCACCGTCTATTGCAGCCAACACAGCTACATGCTTTCTCATTATCAATCCATAGAGGAAAAGTGAACCAGAGCCTAACTTTCTAGCACACCAATTCCAACACGCAGCAAAGAAACTGAATCTGGTTCAGAGGTAGATGGGTCATGGAGAACTGAGAAACCCCCAAAAAGCATCAGGAGAACGGAATAGATCGTCCCAAATCAATGCAGCTATCTTTAATAGTGTCTTTGACTTCACCATTAACACCCATTTTACTTCAACAATATCCATTTTCTCAGGAGAGCTCCTTCTAGCTGCAGATGTTAGCAGCCTCCTATACCCACTAAGCAGGGCTCCATGCATGTGCGGTACCGCCTATTTGTTGCCTCCCCAGCAAAGAAAACTCTATCATGCACACTCTCAGCCAAAATGTCATAGTCATCACCAGGCCCCAATAGCCACATATGGATACGATCCATAAGTAAACCTGTCTGTGCCCCATCAAGTGCTATTGCTTGGCAATGGATTTGGAACAGGAATCCCTTGTTGGGAAAAAAGATTTTCTAAGTGTTTCATACCCTCTCAACATTTTCCATAGGTGAAGCCTGCTCAAACTTGACTGCAGATTCCCAGCAACAAGAGCAATGAGCAATGGCCCTCCTGAGACAGAAGAATAGCTGTAAAACAGGAAGAACTCACCACGCTGGCCAGAGTCTTCTGTCAAGTGACCAAATGTATCAATCTTGCCATCCCAGAAATCATGTGGGAACAACATAACAACCTTGTTAAGCAGACCCGAAACCCAATCTTTGGATGGCCTCTTTCTTCTGAGCTGGCAGCTCAGGCACAAACTGATGTCACCCTTCTTTACACACCAAGAGGAACTGTACACAGCACCATATCACCACAAAATGCCTGTTTATCAGTGTGAACCATGACACCATCACGTCCAT
>JADLZK010001874.1:0-97861 GCA_015847255.1 Hyparrhenia diplandra | reverse complement strand
TTCTTTGTTTGGGCTATATATACTTGCCTTGGTCGGCCATGGCAGGTTGCTTAGCACCTTGGGGACTTTGTTCATGCTTGAGAGTGCTTGAGAGCCCTCCCACTCACATATGCTTGATATCGCTCATCCGATTGAGTGAGATCGATTCCTAGTGCGCTGCTGAGAGATCGCATTCGTGGCACTAGGTGTTCGTGTTGCAAGCCGGTGGTGCTTGTTACTTTGGAGGTTGCCACCTCCTAGACGGCTTGGTGGCAAGAGGCTTCGTGAAGCACGCAAGGAAGCTTGTGCGGTGCTCAAAGAAGAGATTGTGAGAGGTTCGTGCTCACCTCAAGGGGGATCGTGGAAGAGCAACTCTAGTGGAGCGTGTCATTGAGCTACCACACTTGTGTGTGGGTTCACACCCGCACCTCCGAGGGGATTGGCTAGAGAACTCACACCGTGTGAGTGTCTCGATCGAGCTCCCACTGTGGATTTGGCACCGGCCATTGCTTGAGAATCATCACCGGGTGATTCGCCAAACCGTGGAACCACTAAAGTGTTGGTCGACACAACGAGGAGTAGGGGGAAGTTGGCAAGCTTCCCGAGACCTCGGTAAAAATCACCTGTCATCTTGTGTCCACACTTCTCGGTGGTTTGCAATCTCTTCGTCTCAAGCTTTGTTCTTACATTCATATATACTTGTACTTGTGCTTGAGTAGAGTAGTTGTAACTATCTAGCTTGTGTAGCTTGTTTAGTTACTTTGCTTAGCTTGTGTAGCTAGGTAATTTGAGCCTTTGGGTTAGGCGTGTGTTGCCTTGTCCATTGTGCATCTAGTGAGCTTAGGGGCTTTGTGCTTGTGCTTACTAGAGTTGTGTAGGAGCTCACTCTTGCTTAAAGTACTAGTGCTTAGGTTTGTGTGACCTTGCATTAGAATTGACTAGGAGCTCAATCTAGGCTTGTCACCTCACTCTTTTTGTGTAGGATCTTTTGTGAGGTGATTTAGAGTCTTAGTTAGAGGGGTGAAGTCTTGGCTAGACCGATAAGTTTAATTCCGCATTTGTTTCGGGTTAGCCGGTGCGATTAGTTTTTTAAAAAGGGACTATTCACCCCCCCCTCTAGTCCCCATCTCGACCCTTCACTGCATCGCCTCAACCCGCCTCAGTTTGTAACTAGCATCAACATTCAATAATAACTCACCTTCGAGGTCGCTTTCCATCCTTCTTCCTTCTTATTGTTTCTATTTGCCTTCTTCATCGATCTCTGAAAATTGCCGTCGGGGTAGCAATGGACGTAGCAGCTCTTGTCGGATTTTGACACAGGGTTGGCCATGTACTAGAGAACGGCGCCGCCACCGATATACCAAACCTCCCGTAATGATGAGTTCTCCCGCAAAACCAATATGATTCAAGACTCAACTTGTTTCGGGTCTCATGATCATTTCAAATACGGCTCTCGAACCCGATCGATGGATAGCCAACACTGAATTTATTTCATCGGAACTCCCAAAATTCGCCAAATCTCCTTTTTGCCCGATTGCATTCAAATAAGACATGCTTGATGTCCTCACAGGTTTGCATGGCAGTGCCTGACAACTACTTGAGTTGTCGATGTGTCTATTTGCAAGAATTCCTTTTACATGGAATTAAACCATGCAACACCCTCCACCAAAGATTTTTATCTTTGCCGGCACTTCAAGTTTCCATAGCCGGGACCAAACTTGATCATCTCCCACACCACTAGCTTGTTCATTAATTCTATTAACCCCAAACTTGTGAAGCCATTGCAAATGATATGCCGAGCCAACAGAGAAAAAAACACTCTTTGTAAACCGCCATGCCACCACATCCTCTCTTCCATACCTTAAAGGTATTTGTAAGATCCCCGTGTACATCCACCTCCCGTAACAAAGATCCGATTAGCCGTACATCCTGCAACCCCGTGACGAGTTGATAAGCTCAACAACTCTTGTAATTAGATTATTCCCTCTCGGGCGTTAGCACCTTCAAATTATGGCTTGATGGAATCCAATTATCCTCCCAAATTCTAATCTAGGATCCATCTCCAACTCTCCAAATACATCCTTTTTTAAAACACTCCAAACCTGCTAGAACACTTTGCCATGTGAAAGAGCTTCCACTCTTCGCTTTTGCATCCAATAATTTGCCATCCGATAGTACTTTTGCCCTTAGTACTCTTGCACAAAGGGAATCTCGTTCCAGCAAGTAATCTCCATATTTGTTTTGCCGTGAGTGCATTATTAAAAGCTTCCAAGTCTCTAAAACCCATTCCTCCCTTGTTCTTTGGAATACATAGTTTCCACCAAGCTTTCCAAAGGAATCCTTCGTGGTCATCGCCATCACCCCACCAAAATTGGGATATGGCATCTGTAATCCCTTTGCATATATTTTTCGATTTTGAAAACCATCATCGCAAAGACCGCACGGCTTGAGCAATTGACTTAATAAGGACTTCTTTTCCTCCCATGCTTAGCGCCTTCTCTTTTCCATCCTTTAGTTTTTACCCCTCACCTTCGCCCACTAAGTATTTGAAGCAATCGCTACGATTTGCCCCCACCAAAGCCGGAGCCCCAAATACTTATCTCGTCGGGGATTCAAAAAAGATATTCAAAGTCTCGCATACCTCCACTTTGGTATCCACCTCAGTATTCGTGGCTAAAAAGGATACTTGACTTAGCATCACCGATCTTTTGCCCGTAATTTAAACAATACTTCTCAAGTAAATTCTTCAAGATTTGTGCATTATTCTTGTCGCCTTTGCATCAATATCGAGAATCATCGCCAAATAACAAATGAGACACCGAGGGAGCATCTCGCATACTTGTATCCCCCCTGTAATTCTCCTCTATTCTCAACCCCTCAACATACTTGGATGACCTCCGCCACAAAATAAAAATAGGTAGGGTGATAAGGGATCACCCTGCCTCAACCCTCTTGTTGGTGTAAAAACATCGGTTTCCTTTGCATTTACTCTCACCTTATATTTCCACAGATTTTACACAGGCCATGATTAAAGAAACCCATCTTCTATCAAAACCCATTTTTTCAACATGATCTTCTCAAGAAATCTCCATTCCACTTCTATCATACGCCTTGTGCATGTCCAATTTTACAAAGACATAGGCCTTTTCTTCCCTTTCTTCTTTTTTTATTCTCGTGAATACTTTCATATGCTAATAAAATATTATCAGTAATAAGTCTTCCCGGTACAAAAGCACTTTCGATGATCACTAATAACATCAAAGTAATTTCTCTCAACCTGTTAGCCAACATTTTTTAGATCACTTTGTATACTACATTGCATAAACTTATTGGCCGAAATTGAGAGACCGATGTTGATTATTTACCTTGGGGATTAAGACAATTGTCGTATCATTCCAAATTTTCCGAGATTTTTACCGAAGTTTACAACTATCGAACTTCTTTCACCGGGTCATCCCCCACAAGCTCCCGCAATCTTTTAAAAAGACGGCATGCATGCCATCCGCCTCGGGGCTTTATAATCACCAATTTGGAACAAAGCCTTCTTCACCTCCTCGGTAGTGAACGTGGCCATCAGTCCAGTTGTTCATGTCGCGTGATGATCGACCAACATCCGACAGAGCACTCGGTCCGCTCTCCTACTTCCCGAAGTGAAAAGGTTTTCAAAATAGCTTTGCACAATATTGCACTTAGCTAATTCATCCCGCCCGACTTATTCCGTTATCATCCATCGACTTTTTATTGTATTTTTCTTCCTTCTCTTTGTAGCAAAATTATGAAAAAACTTGTGTTTCTATCTCCCTCGCTCTAAGCCGCTAGCTCTAGCTCTGAACCAATGAATCTCTTCCTCGCTCTAACATCGGCTCGAGCCGGACCATGAATTCCTTCAGATTCAAGATAGCATCTCACATCGGTCCTCTCTTCAATCTTTTCCAATTCTTTCTTTAGATCGAGATCCTCTTTGCCGGAGCTTTAAGGACATCTCGATCCCATTTATGTAATTGTTCATGGACATCATTCACCTTATCGAAAACGATGGACCTTGGCCCCCTCTTTTGCTCGCGCCCCACGCCGCTTTTATCATTTCTTCCACCGCGTCCTCCCCGCAGCCATCTTGCCTCAAAGCGTTTCTTTGCACTTCTACTATCGATGGTGCAAGATAGTGGGTGTCCATCACTATAGGTCGATGATCCGACCTTATACTCTCACTATTTACCGGGCCGACCGAGGAAACAATTGCGCCCACCGCATATTCTCGCAACCGCCTCGTCCGTATATTCTCTTATCTCGACCTCTCCGCCAAGTATACGTATCACCCGTAAACCCCATGTCATTCAGGCCACACTCCCACAAAACATCATGGAACACTTGTAATCGCTGTTGTGTCCTCGGTCGCCCACCTTCTTTTTTTGAGTTGTATGCGAATTTCGTTGAAAACTCCCATGATCAACCAAGGGGTGGAAAGATCCCCTTTAATTGATCGAATAGCTTCCCAAGTCAAATGTTTTCGATTCCAGTCCGGTTCACCATAAATTCCAGTAAACCTCTACCCCCCCATCTTCATGAACTACAACATCTATGTAGTTCTTCGTCACGCTTTTACTTGAATATTAACTTCCCTTTTCCACATTAACAAGAGCCCACCACTTCTTCCATCACTTTCAAACAAAGCCTTGAAATCGAACCCCCGCTCTTCTCCGCATCTTCTACGCCTTTATCATTGTCCAAATGTGTTTCGCATGCAAATAAACACATCCGGATTTATTCCACCTGGACATCCAAGAGCGCCTGAATTGCACGGAACTAGATAGTCCCCCTGCGGTTCCAAGCGATGAGTTTCATTGTGCCCGGTCACTCTCCTCGAAGGAGAGTGCCGATTTTGCATTGGAGTGTTCGTTGCCTTCCACATTCTGGTTCGAGGTTCTAGCCCTCTTCTTCTCTTGTTCTGCCATGGGACTCACACTTACATTTGCCGGCAGCTCTTTTGCTTGCCTCTATAGCCGCAAAATTACCCGTCATATTAAGGTCACCATCGTGATCAACATCTTCTTCCTCATCTGATTGCAGTTCCTCCCCAAATGAATTACCACCAAAACCTCCCCCACGACCACCACTTGTACCTCGGCCTCTTCCCTCCCTCTACCTCTTCCTCCTCTATCATCTCTTTCCAAAACCGAGAGCAACAAAAGGAACTCTCACCCATTCACCCCACCCCCAGCTTTCTTTTGGATGAATTCCATCTCCGCATTCGTAGAGACATCGCGTGTCCCATGCATCCACAAAAATAGCGGTAAGCCGGTAATTTTTCATATTGTACCGTATTTCATCCTCTCTTTCAAAGCATAATTGGGACCATCCTCACTAAGGGTTTGTTAAGATCTAACCATACTCTTGCACGCAAATATGGTGTAGAATTTATCTTCCCATCTGTAATGACCACTTGAATTAGGTCACCCACCTTCTTTGCAATTTTCTCTCCTACTTCTTTCTTCTTCATCAGCCCTTCAGGGCATACCCCGGATACTGCCCACACCGTATCCTATCCAAATTTAATCGATTTTACATCCGAGAAGCCATCATATTCTTCCATAACCACGCGCGGCTGTTCTGAACAGCCATGGTCTCCCTCCATGGCCCTTGTCCAATCACCCAAGCGATGGAACCGGGCGACGAACAGATTCGGTTCCGTGCCTTGAACGTGACTCCTTTTGCCGGAGTCCAAGCATTCTTCATCGCTGAGAACAAGGCCGCATGGCTGAACGGCTTCGTTGTAAAACCCTAAATAGGGCTAACCATCTCGCCTCTTTGACAAGTTCCTCGAGTTCACCCGATAGATCCAGGTCCTCTTCCTCCTCCCCTTGCGATTCATATCGTCCCGATGCTTTTCCAGGCTATCAATCTCCTCTTGATCGCCCTGAACTATCCTTTCCCTTCGCCCGTTGCATCACTAGACGCCATGACTCGCCTGGTCTTCCACAGCCCTCCCCTAACGGGAAGTACAACTCTTCCTTCTTGCGGCGTAGTAAGAATCACGCCAATCTCGACGTGAGATGATGGGTACTCTCGCCGCCGCCAGAGGAGATGAAACCCTTGTGTAAAGTAGAATCACACAGTTTTAATTTTTGCTGAATCGATGTTTATGGTAAATATATGGAATTTTTGTAACTTTACACCCTTTGAAAGTGATCGGCTAAACTTAGCTGTTTTCTTCCAAACGCACCATAAATCAATTGACGCACCACAAAAATTAAAAAGAGAGAGAGAAGGAATTTTCCACTTTTCCTATCGCACCAGTGCTCTATTTCACAGTATAGAAATTGTAAGCAAAGCACATGTATCGTCAACTGATTTGCCTTTCAAGTATGCTACCTTCACTGTACGAGTACTGCTACTGCATAGCCCGTGTCCGTGTGCATAGGATCTGCTTCCGGTTGACGTCTCTGCATTTGATCTTTGCGTATCAAACAAAATCTTCTAACTGGCCGGAGATTGGGTGATGCTGCCGATCATGCTCAGCGCGATACAAGGCTGGTCGGCGGGCACCTGCAGTCAAAGAAGAGATCACAGATCGATCACATGCATGAGAAACCAAGCTAGTCAGCTTCATTCGGGGGCATCCTGATTTAAGACCCCTCACATGGGATGGGAAGCAGATCCTAGGTGAATGTGAGATGGCACAGGACAGGACTTACAAAATGGCCAGCTCCAAGAATCCAGTAGAAGTGCAGGTTCTTGTAGGACCTGACGAAAGCCTTTGTTCCTTTGCTGGTGCCACAGTACAGAGACTGTCTCGGCAGGCTCAGGAAGGTCTTCAGCCCATCCCATCTGAAAAAAAAAAAAACTGTATCAGTTCATCCCCATGGAGAGGAGACAGTAAAAATTCAGTTCAGGAAGGCTCTTATGACAGAAAGACAGGAAGGCTTACTTGAGCTTGAACCCAAGCCTCTGCGCCGGCGGTAGAGCAGATTACATCGAGCTTCAGGCATGTGAAAAGATGTATCAGATTCATCAGTACTGACTACTGAAACACAGCAGACTTATTTACTCTTAGCATGTTTTCAGCTGGGAATATTATATGAAATGAAATGAATTATCCAAGTGTTTAGTTAAGGGAGGGTCTGTCCTGTCTCCCAATTGGTTGACCACGTGAGCCATGAGCCACCATGTGATGTGGTGGTTGTTGAGAAAATGCCTAGCTTGTCGCGCCTGAAGGTTTCGTGTCACTCACAGCTCCTGGGAAAAAAGGCAGATCCGTGCATGGAAGATGCTCTGTTCTTGTGTGTTTTTTTTCTGGCATGGGCCAGGGAGTGGTTGTCTGTTCCTAACTTCCTACGACAATTGGCAATCAGAGTCAGAGGCTCGCATTTTCTTGGTGTGCATCCAGAAACGATGCCATCTTTTCTGAAGTCTGAACAGCAACTTGTTGGCATAGTATACTCGGTTGCTTACACAGACAGGATCGATGTTTCAATTCCAGGATGCATGAATTGGTGAATTTGAATGCTCCAAGTTATCGAAAACACTATACTGGCTGGAACTTTGTGTGCTACGACGACTACTGAGTTGCGTGGAAGAAACAGATCAACAGTATCGGTTCGTTTTCAGTGTCTGGATCGTCACTGATTGAAGCACTAAGACTTCGTCCTATCCATTGGTTTGGTCTTACCATGGTGGTCCACTATTTTGCTGGCATAAAGCACTAACGGACACAAAGTTAACGCATATCATGACCAGACCACAAAAAACAATAGTTTTGAATTGCTGGAGACAGTAAAATGGCAGAGCACTACTGACCTGCCCATTGTACACCGTGACATTCACACCATAGGATAGCAGCTCATCAATCTGCGAGATAAAAAGAAACCGATCGAGTTAGCCAAACTCCATTATCCATCCCTTCAACTTAATTCATATAGAGTGGTGTGCTCGCCTCGTCGATTCTTGGCTTCATGAAATCGTTGACCAGCGCATAGTAGACGGCGTTGGAGATCTCCACCCACCTGCATACAATTGCAGTTGTAACACTGACAGCTACTAAAACATACACTCCAATGAGGCCGCCTCAATGGGGAGTTTTATAAATTTGCTTTATGCACATTAAATAGGGTCTTACATCAGCAAAAGATCACTTTTTGCATTTAAACTCAAGAGAAAGAAGGGAAAAGTTTCATCTTGGTGAAACTCTTTTGGCACACATACCAACTCTCTATGAGTCATGGAATTAAATGCATATGAAACTTTAGAATGAAACTTTGCATTGAGGGAAGGTGTTTCATCCAAGTTTCATTTCATCTTATAGTCTTGGAAAGAAATTGCAATGAAACTCTCCATTGAGACTGGCCTGGAGTAAAAGCGATGCTCACCGGAGGTCCTTGGGGATGATCTTGAGCTTCTCCTTGATGACCCCGTTCATGATGCCGTCGATGGTGTTGGAGGAGCCAACCGAGTCCTGGCTGCCGAGGTACGTCGAGTACCTCAACGCCTGCACGTTGCTCACCGTGGCCGACGACGACGAGCCTACCGCCGGCGTGTCTGCTGAAACTGGGTCCATGCCGCTGTCAAGAAGGAAATTGTACACGTCCTGGAAAGAAGAAGAAAAGAGAAATCAACTCTTGGTGTCTGTGAAGGCCAATGGCGGTCAGTGACACTTACCACGCTGCCGCTCTTGGTGTCTATGAAGGCCAGCAGGTCGTTCCACGATCCCTGAGACGCCGCGAACTGCCCGGCAGCGATCTGATTCTTCACCGTCTGCGTCCTCCTGAGAACGAGATATATATCAGATGCGTATGTGTCATGGATTCTGATTTTTTGAAGGATCGTCATGAGTTCTGAATGGGGAAGAGGAATGTGTAATAACCCCGGCGCCGGCGTTCTTACTTGTTTGCTTCGGCGGCGGCGTTGTCGTCAAGCCTCGACACGCTCAGGAGCAGCGGCACGTACGAGACCTGCGCCATCCAAAGCACGCCAACTGAATCCCATTTCAATTGCGAGCCAACTGAAGAAATATTTAGAAACAATGGAGGTTGTTTGTTGGCCCAGGAATTTGCAGCCTGGTATGCGATGAGCTCACTCACCGTGAAATCCACCGGCGAGACGAAGCTGTCTCCGAGGGCGACACCTTTGTTTTTTTTAAAAAAAAATTGTGAAACAAACAGAGCCTTTTATTTTATTACACGGAAGGAATTCGGCCACGATTATTGACTGGTACTCCCTCCATCCCAAATTATAAGTCACTTTGGAACGGAGGGAGTAGGAAATTAAGGAACCGTCCGTCATCGTTACCTGCGAGCGTGATCTTGAGGTCGCCGGCGCGGACGGCCCTGGCGACGGACGCGCCGAGCGTGGCGGCGTACTTGCCGCCGTAGGACTCGGCGACCAGGAACAGCGGGCTGCTCTGCAGCGTCGCCACCTCCTTGACCAGCGCCTTGAGCAGCGTGGGTGGCGTCCGCCGCCTGCTGCCAGTCGGTCGTCACCAGCAGGCTGTCGTCCTCCACGTAGCTGTACCCAACGCCCACCGGGTTGTCCTGCGGACCACCACCGGAAGAAGATGCATGTGAACATCACGGACAGAGACAGCATAGAGGTGTGGGCGTGGCGTGGCGTGGAAGAAGACGAAGCAGAGGTGCTGCCGTGCTGAGCTATCGCTGTCGGCGACGACTGACCACGAAGATGAGGTCGGCCTTCTGCAGCCACGTCGAGTTGCGCGGCTTCAGGTCCACGTCCAGTGGCCCGACCTCCAGGAAGTTGCCGAGCCCGACGCCGGACGCGCCCTGCGAGGAAGGAGGAAACAACGCTCACCACTCGTGATTCCTGAAGAAAGAGCAGAGGAGAGAGGAGCTAGTCGAGTCCAGAATTGAGCGGGGTTTCCGGCGAACGCGTTCGTACCGGGCCACCCTGCAGCCAGAGGATGGTCGGCCATGGCTTCCCCGGCGTCGACGTCCTCTGCGGGCTCTTGTAGTACCACCAGAACAGGTGAGCCTCTGCGACAACGGCGACATGGCATGTATACCTCAGCTCAGGACATGGAGTAGCTAGCTAGAAAGAGAATGCTCGATGATTGGCCATGGCAAGCGATCGATGAGGAGGTAGCGTGACTTACTTGGCCGGACTTCGACGTACCCCCAGAGCTCCGAGCCGTCGGCGGTGCCGGTGGTGACCGACGCGGCGGAGCCGGCACGGAGCGTGTCCAGGCACAGGCAGAGGAGCACAAGCGCGTAGTAGTAGGACCTGTCCATGTCCACGTCCAAATAAGAGACGTGGTCTGCTGAAGAAAGTGAGCGCGCGTGCGTGCGTCGCCCGGTGTAGCCGGGGTGCGGCTTCAAGTTTAGCTATATATATATGATCTTGTGAGGCTACCCTGCTCTTGTCATCCCAAACCCACGGGCACGACACGACGCCGAGGCAGGGACATTGTTTTGTATAGATGTATATGCCTCTCCGTGACATGAAATCCAAAACATCATCGGATCGAACAATTTCTTATCTCTGGCACTGAAAATGATGCTGCAATCAGCAAGGCTATGGGAAGGCTCTTTTGGACGAACCTTTATCTCCTCCCTGCCTGTTACAGATTACTACTCCCCTTTGGCTTGAATTGCCACTCGCTTCGCCTATACAAGGATTTATTTACACGACGACGCATTGTTGACATTTTAAGGGTGCGTGTCACAGATAAATGCATGTTAGAAACCGTGTGCAGTGCGATCTGAAACAACTCCCCGCCGCGCCGCCCATGCGCTGGCGGCGACGGGGCGCAACCCTGGCGGCGGCGCCGCCAGCTCTTCTTTCCCTGCCACCACCTCCGCCGCCGCCGGCGCGCAGCCGGACGCCGGCGGCCGCACGGGGATGGCGGCGGCGGGCATTTCTTCCTGGCGGGAGCTCCCCGTCTGGGCGTTGGGAGGTGGAGCATGGCCCCACCGCCTTCGGCGCCGCGTCGGAGCCGGGCCGGCGGGGCCGTGGTGGCTGGATCTCGGCGCCGGCTGCCCGGATCCGCCCGGCCCGCCCGGTTGACGGCCGGTGGTGGGCTGCCTCGCGCCCCGGCCTTACCGTTGCTTTGTTGCCAGCCGCGTGGTCGGCCTTTGGGGTGGCGAGGGCGGCTCTGGGGAGGGTGGATCCGACCCCTCCCCTCGATTTCGGCTTCCGCGGCGGCGGTGCGGCCGGCGGCCCGGGAGCGGAGGTCCGCCGCCGGTGGGTCCCCCGCGGTGTTCGGTGGTGGGGGGGGGCTGGCGCTCCCCCTCCTCCTCCCACCCGGTGCTCATGGATGTCCACGGGTCGGGCTGTTGCCCGCTGCTGCGGCCCGCGGCGTGGTGGTGGGGTTCGTGGTGGAGGAGCGGCTCTTCGGCGCGAGCCGTGGTGGTGGGTGTGGCCGACGATGGTTTGGATGGTCACGGTGCCGTGGCGGTGCTGCGGGCTACACCGGGCTCGGTGGTGGCTGCTCTTCTCCTCGGTGGGAGCGCTAGCGGCGTCGTGGTTGTTGCCCTTTTTAGATGTGTGGGCGGTGGAGGGGGCTCCCTCCCTTCTTCTCATCCCTTGCCTCTTCTTCATGGTGGCCTTTTCGTGGCGGTGGCTGGGGTTGTCCGGGCGTTGGGGGCGGTCTTTGTCTATGCCGACCTCCCATGCCCCGACCGTCGTCGTGGGGCGGTTGTTGTGAAGACGGAGGCCGTGGGCGCCCTCGAGGGTGCTGGTATGGGGTTTTCGCCCCGATCCGGTACCTCTCGGGCGGTGCCCCGCGGCGGAGCTTGGCCGGTCAGCCCGTAGCCGGGCGGCGGCTACGTTCCGGCGCGGTTGGTGGACGACACGGAGGCGGTTAGCCGGTGTTCGGCAAGTGGTCTAGCCGGGTGCTGATGCGCTTTGCGGGCGCCGCGTGGCTTGGCGTCGACCCCGGTATGGCTCCTTCTAGATGGTCGGCAAATGACATCTTAGTGTCCGGCGGGGACCCGACATCCCGACCGGTGTCCGTGCCGGAGGTTCTTTGGGTGAAAGCCTTGCGACGGCACACACTGTGGGTGTCGCTTCCCTTGTTGAGGGCGTTTTGAAAAGATTCTCCATGGGTGAAAACCCACTCCTGTCTTGGGCGAACGACGGCGGCGCCGAGGCGTCGAACCTCCCTAGAGGCGTCGTTGTGGATCTTGACTCGGCGCGCTGACTTGGGGCAAAGTGCTAGTTCGTCGTTTCCGCCTTTGTGTTCCCCGGTTGGTGCCTGCGGTGGTGTAGTTGTTCCTTTGTTTTTAGTTGCTTTGATTTTTAGGTTTTTGTTCCTAGCTTTTAGTAGCTTGTTCAGTCGATGGTGGAGCTCCTAGTGGTTTCAAGTGGTGGCTCGTGTCGACGACCCAATCCGACCGAGTTCTATTGGCTAGAGGCTAGTGTCGATGTCCCAATCCGACCTAGCGTGGAGCTGAGTTGAGTTGAGTTGGCGCTTTTGTGGCGAGTTGAGTTGATTTGGTGCCTAGGTGTGCGGTTGGAGTAGGGTACCCTCTACACTTATATTGTGGTTTTTGTCCAGTTTTCACCTCAAAAACTGGGCGGGCGCTTTGCCTTCTTTTTCTTTTATTCGCCTAATAGAAATCGCGGCAAAGCTTTTGCCGTCTTTCTAAAAAAAAAAAAGAAACCGTGTGCAGTCAAGAATCTTGAATCCTATAGTAGACATATTCCAACAAAAAAAAAAAAACCCGACCGATTGAGCTATGCTCAGTTTGCATTTCTACTTATAGTTGGCGTCCACCATGGTTTCATAAAATGAATATATATAAATCTTGTAAATGCCACTAGAGAAAACACCAAATATTAATTGATGACAGAAAAAATGTCACTTCGTGTTCGGTTCACTCGGTCGAGTGCTTAGGTTCACTTGATTTGCATGGTTGGACAAGTACTTTTCACTTGAAAACAACTTATTATATGGCCACAACTATTTGTTCACTCGGCTTACTTGGCTAAAGGTATGATCACACTCGGCTTGGAAACATTCGGCAGGAAGTGGCGACGTTCAGGCAAGCCATGGAGACGATGCACATCTAGCAGGCTGTCGAAGTAGTTTAGAGTTTATGTACAGTCATGTTTTTCCCTTTTCATCTGCATTTTTTTTTTTATTTCGTCTTGGTAGTTCTAAATGCTGAGATAAGTGTGTAATTATTCATTTTTTTTCAACTCTATCTCTACTATAATTGACCAGTTCAAATTACTTTAGGCCCACCTAAAGAAATGTCACCCGATGAGAGGTTCAACCTTCGTGCACCCAACAAATTGCACACAAGTATCTTCTTTCATTAAAATCAAAGGCCTCCAAAATATCTACGATAATTCCAAGGGTTGAGAGAGAAAGTTTGACCGAGGCGTTTTACATCTTCATCTCCCTGTGCCCTCCAACCCTTCAACACGCACACGACAGAAGGAAAAGAACCACATTTGAAACCTGTCGCTAGAAAAAATGAAGGATAAAACACTGAAACAAAAAGAAACCAACCACGATCTCCGCGCCTTGCTCACCGCCCACGATCTCAACACCCTCAGCACAATGCATCCACCCGACATCCCCCGACTCCGGCGATCAGCGGCGGGCTCCCCTGAGGACCACCCACTCGGCCACAAGAGAAGTAGTGATGCAAAGGCCAAGGCGAGCAACCGAACATGACACAACCTGGACCATTTATCACTTGAGTCCGACAATCTCGTCCCGAGTTCAGCGATCTCGGCATAGCTCCCCTAAGGGACCCGCGAATCGATGATGGCGGCTGTGGCGACCAGGATAAGGAGGACGGAACCTATACCACGACACATTCCATATAGACGACCATCACGCCGCCGATCAAGGTGAGGTTTCAAGCCCGCGTGCCTGCCGACGACAACGGTGGTGCGGCGCCTAAGCGCGTCAAGGAATGTGGATGGCGCTAAAATGGTGCAACAACACCCTAGATATGTTTCCTTGCATCCATACCATTCAAATGGATGGTTGATGGGGTATATATAGGCACCAATGGAGAATATAGTCGCTGGGGTCGAAATAGCCGTTGCAGACTACTGCCGGACGCGTCCCGTTCATATGACCGTTGGAGTCCATCTCAACCAGCTTCTCTAATGATCAGACATGTCCGGTCCATCTTTACCTCCTCTAGAATTTTGTTGACCTGACACGGACCGGAGAGCGTCCCAGTCAACTCCTCTTGAACGTCCGGTGACTTTTATTCCACGCGCGAGCACAAGCTAGGCAACACTGGTCAGCGCCGGTTTTCATCTCCAACACATGGGGCGGTTTCCCACCACTAACCGGACGCTGTGTCCTGCGTCCGGTCTTTATACCCACAACGTCCGGTCCTCCTGCCTTTGTTGTTTCTTCGTGATTCCTTGCGCCGGCTGACGAGTGGGCTTGACCCTTTTAACTGTGGCAGGCCTTTTATAAAAACTGTCACTGTGGCGGTTTTTTTGCCCTAACCCTGGTGTTTTTCTAAAAAAACGTCACAATTAATAACTTGTAAAAGTTTTTGTTTAGTAGTGGAGGCTAAATAATTGAATTATTTGACAAAGCAATAACGTGGTCAGATCAATCAATAATGTAATATGATGAGTGTGTGTGCATTATAAGCGTATGCGTTGTACAATATAATTTTAAAAAATCCAATAAGATGGTTGGATCAATCGACGATTGAATAAGGCAGACCGATTAATCGGCAACACAACAGGAGGAGGGCATCCAAGTTGAAGGTTTGAATGTTTGATATATCCTCGCGCAAGGGCGAGAGTCTGAATTAAAGACCTACAAGGCTACAACCTTCGTCCAATCCACAGGCAGCTCAAAACCATGATTGACAACCACAGGTGCACCACTCTGATAGGTTTTCTTCTCGTAAGGTGTTTGTATGTTTTCACCAACCTACCGAACAAGTTTGGACGGTTTGTAAAACCAACCTCGACCTCTGCAATTTTGTCGTGAGTTGATCTGCTTTGTGATTCGAGTGCTCTAGCTCTTTTTAGTGTGAAACCTGAACTGTCTCAGCACACCTTTTCTTCTTGGAGACTCTGGTTAAGAAGAAATCAAAAGAATCATCACCTCACTTGCTATTATGTTTTCATATAGATGATACAAGCACTTTCATATCAAATCAGTGCTCTGTTTGTAACGGATTTTTTCCTATACAAAAAATGGCATCGCTGCATTGCCTCTCAGGTATCCAACCTATACCGCACTTCAAGAACGCTGGATGGTCCTCCAGGACATTGTGCTAGCTGTTTGAAGCCCACCTTTGTTCTTGGCATAAATCACATAAATCAACAAGCTTGCTGGCGATTGGGTTATGTTGCTGATCATGCTTAGCACGATACATGGCTGGTTTTGCAGGCACCTGGCGATTGGGTTATGTTGCTGATCATGCTTAGCACGATACATGGCTGGTCTGCAGGCACCTGCAAACGGAGATAAGATCCCACGAGAAAACACAAAAGATTTGGGTTTATCTAACTTTAAGAAAACAACTACGATGGCACAATTGGGTTTCAGACTTTGGACTTACATAATGCCCAGCTCCAAGAATCCAGTAGAAATGCAGGTTCTTGTACAACCTGACGAAGGCCTTGGTGCCTTTGCTGGCGCTGCAATACAGTGGCTGCCTTGGTAGGCTCAGAAAGCTCTTCAGACCATCCCATCTGAAATCAGTGCATCCCCGAATGGACACAGCATTCAGCAATTCAGATATATTGTCGAAAATTTTCCAGAATGGGAGGGAATAACACGCAAACACATCTTGATCTTCTGAACCCATGCTTCTGCACCGTTAATTACGTCGAGCTTCAGAAGTTGAGATAGAGGAAAAGTTATATATATACCATCAAGTTCAGTACTGAAAAGGTGGGATTTATGCCAAGAACATATGGAGCATCTGAATGCCTCGATTATTTGGCCATGTGAGCTAGCGGTTGTTGGGAGAAATGCCTACTGCCGCCTCCAGATTTCGTGTCCTTCAAAGTTCTCTGGCAAAGGGGTTGATGGGGAAATGCCTATCCCTATCCATCCACAAATCCATGCATGGAAAGCTCTTTTCTTGGAATTTTCTTGGCATGGGCCCGGGAGAGATTGTCCCTATATATGTACCATGTCTGAATAAATAAACTTCAAAATGAAGGTTCGCATTTTCTTGGCATGGTCCAGAAACGATGGGTGCCTGTCTTTTTGAACCAACAACATATGTGTTGGCGTTACGTTATCCTGATCTGATCTCCGCCTCCCCCACAGAGTAATAAAGCTATTTATTCTTGTACTTTACCAGGTTGCTTATCCAGGATGGCAGGATGCCTCCAGTTCCTAGTGGCTTTGTTAAACCTGAATGATACATTTGATCAACAGCACCATGAATTGAGGTTGTTTTCAGTGACTTGATTGTCAGTGTCAATCATTCGTTCACTAAGCCACTATTGCACATTTACCAATTGACCTTATCCTGGTTTATCTTCTAATTTCACGATATGATCTTTTTTTACAAAGAGTGGACGGTTTTACAGTAGATAGGATGGCAGTGTGTAATAATAGGACGCGGTAGAAAATCCAAAAAAAAAGAACGCAGTAAAAATCGATGACGAGCTCCGAGTAATTTTGAACTGCTGGGATGGTAAACATTGTAGAGTGCTACTTGTTAGATTCTGAGGATCAACTAGGTGTAGATCAGAGGGTTCTCTAATTACTGTTCGTGGTAAACAAGTGTTTGATCTTAAGGGGGGATGAGAGACAGAGAGGTAGAGGTACATACCATTGATGGGCTTCTCAGGTTCGTTGATGGAGTCTGGGCACGCCAGCCGACGGTCGAAGAAGAGGTGGAGCAGTGGCGACGGCGTCGGTGGAACTTCCCATCGCTTGCAAAGACGCCCATGATCGGATCGGGCCTTAGGGTATTGCGGTGGGATAGAGGCGGCAAAGGAAGGTGAACCTCATGCTCTCCCCGCCCCCACCTCTCTTTATTTATTGTGCCGTGATAGGGGCCCACCGACTAAGAGTCGGCTAAGCGTCCCCGATCAGACGCTGTCAAGGTGGTCTGACTCGATCGTTGGACCGAGTCGGTGAGATCAATCTAACATTCTCCCCTTGATCTCAATTTACATCTTACATTTAATCTTAACTTAAATACTTAGTGCTTAGCTCCGCCTCATTATAAAGAAATGCGTGAGCCGTTTCATCGCCACAGAAAAATTTGGACTTGACGGCTACAAGACATCTCTCTAAGTTGAAACGAGTCCTTACTTCTAAACGGACCCTAAGTGTCCGTAAAATCATAGGCTTTCCCTTAAACCCATGTCGACCGTGTGTATTTTCTAAATACACCGGGTGGTAAGCCATTGTAAGCGGATCCGCAAGAACTTACTTAATGCTTATATGCTTAATAATCTAATAATGATTCGACTTTCCCCTATACAACATATAACTTAGTGTCAATGTGTTTGGCAAAGACACTTGACCTGTTGTCTCGTGAGTAATAAATTGCTTATATGGTTATTGCCGTTTGTCAACCATTATCAATTCCAGTACAAAGTTACCTTAATCATTTGCCTGTTCCTCAGCCTCATGACATGCTATATCATAACTTTGCATCTCTAATGATACTAAAACTGTTTTCATTGGAGCTTTTCCACAATAAAACCCCAACTATAAGTATTAGCAACAATTGTGGGGTTGTTGCAAAAACTTACCATAACTTAAGACTATGTACCGACATCTATTTGTGAGTACTTGTTCTTTCTCTTGTTAGCATGAGACCGATACTTATAACTCCATTCCAAAGGATCTATAGCTGGAGTGGTCTTTGCCAAAAACAACCCGGATGAACCGAGTCGTAAGCAATCTTATGCATTTATTAAGCTTCCAACAAATGAAGCATATGGTACCATCTTTATATGATCTGTTTCTTTACTCGATTCTAATCACACTAAAAATCTCTTTCTTACTGATTTTGATCACACTAAAATTCCTAAGATATTGCCCTTGACCATGAAGAACAGGTGTAGGTTTTCTCGCATGCATAACTTATTGCTTTGGAATCTTTTCTAAGTATGCATTTGCGATAGTTCTAATACCCCTTCCTTATCTCGGTGAGTTCTAATTGCTTAAAGAAGCTTACATTTCACCAAGATCATTCTAATTTAATTCTAGGAATAAATTTCCGATTATATAACTATGTACTAATGCAACTCGTCATCTTATTCTCCTTAACTCAAACTTCCTTATTATCTTATTAAACCTTAGATGCCACCGCCTAGTGTCTTACATCAACCCATAAATGTATTTCTTCTTATGTTATCCTATGTGTTATATTCTTACGCAAACATCTCATACTAATCCCCACCGAGGAATATTTTCTATATATCCATCTCGATGTAATTCTGAATTGTAATGCGCCACCGATACTTATTGTAGCATACTCATCCTTTTCGCATAAATCCTTTCATTATTATGTCGTACTCTTTTACACATTTCCCTTTGGAGTCACTTTTCACCTTGTAGACCCATATGTAGCCTACCGATTTGGATCCATTAGGAATATCCTCTTCTTATATCTTAACGTATTCCCTTTAGAGTCACATCTTATCTTGTAGACCCATAACGGCCTACTAGTTTGACTCCATTGGGACTTTTATCTTATTCTTACATAACAACTAAAAACACTTCAAAAAGTGGGTATTTTTCTCGATGGCCTTATTCAAACGCGGTGGAATGACCTTCTATTGAAATTCTTTTGGTATGATAAACCTCATAATCATCCGATATAACCGACATTCATTATTTGGCGCCTTATGGGGCTATTGCTATTCTTCCTCTTGCTCAACATGAGGCTCTAAGGATCCTGAAGGACAAGTTCCAAATTCTCATTATTTATCGGCAAGGGAGAACTAACAAATGTGTTGTTGGCACTTTAATGTTTGACATTATTGGTGCAACAAGAGCAAGTAGCATAAAGTATGGTTCTTAAACATCCGAGTGGGCACATGTACCCGTTTTCCCTTAAAACTTATTTCTTGTACTACCTTGCTCCCCACGATTGCTCTCACTTGAGGAATTAGGTCTTTAAACCATGCTCCCCCAGTTTACTCCATCTTATAAAAAGATAATGTATTCTTAAATTTCTTATCTTGGGTTTAATATGCTAAAATCATGTAGTACCTCAAGCACCGATTAAACTCATTAATCTACTAAACTCATACGAAGTCTTGAGCACAACTAAAACTCAATATTTAGGGGTATATATCTTATTTATGATCATTGTACTCCCAAGAACGATCACATTTATCTTTATAGATCACTCTTAGCTTCAATGCAATGTAATGCACCGCATTATCTCGAGATCTCATATTATCCAAGTATAAGGGAGTATCTTTCTTAGTATCTTTCCCCGATTATCTTACTTTTTTCCCCTCGAAATGTGGCGTGAATTTTTCTCGCCACAATTCAAAACCATTCTAAATTTTATTTCTTAACTCTTATGGAAGTACTATTTTCTTATTTTACTTAAACAACTAAGCTTAGTGTTTTAGATTCTATTGAACCTTCTATTATCTTTAAACTCATTGAGTGCTGAATAATAATCGCTACACAATAGAAGTGAAGTACTAGGATAGCATAAGAGCTACTCCAAACTTCTCTCCCAATGTAGGATATAATGAAAGCACATGATTTATCCCGCGATGCAAGATAGTATGACTTAAGTGGTATACCAACTTTACCTCACCATGCGGGTTACGCTGGTATTGATTAAAACTTTTCCCGCCAAGTGAGATAGTTCCCTTGAAGGGACTTAAATGCCAAGTTTGACTCTTATCATAATACTTAAATGCCAATTTTGGCTCTTTTCATCATCACATTCGTAAAATAAATCTGAACATTCTATAATATGCATGCTTGATCCGACGTTGGTCAAAATAAACATGCATATAACTCATTACAACTCTTATCATAATGACTAAACTGAAAAACAAATTCTCGCAGATAGTGAGTACATTAAACAATCCTTAAACCTGAACTTATATTGCTCTATTTTATTGGATTAATATCCATGAAGTGAAAACTTTAAGTTCTAATCTATAACAATCGTTGGGCGAAATAGAATAGAACATTATTCTTCTACATCAATTCTACATCACCGTTGGGCGTAAATAGAATTAATGCATAAATCTAATGCATGAATCTCATGAATAAAAAGTATAATATCTTTATACAACTTTGGTCCAAAGAATACTAATATGACTAATACAACATTCTTTTTCACTAATTCTATATCACCGTTGGGCGTAAAAATAGAATTAGTGCCTTGCTAAATTCATAATATTGCTATTACAACATCATAATACAACTTTGGTAACATACACAACTATTCTTAGATACTCAACATCACTACAAAGCGAAACTTTATCTTTTATCTTAATCTTCTCTCTCTCAAAAAATCGGTCGGTTTGACACAAAAAGGTTTATCGAGATTCAAACTTAAATCGAAACTATAAATTATAATATTATTATCATCAACGTTGGTCGAAGATAACAATACCATAATATAACTTGAAGCAAAAAACTTTACTCTCCTCTATTTAAATTTTCTCGTTGGTTCCAATTTAAATAGAGGATCTAAGATCTTAATTCACGGTTGACTCACGAATCTTACTTTCCTCATCTCGCTCTCAAAAGATCTTACACATTAGTGCACTTTTTCAGAGATTTGTACTTAACTAAACTCATCAAATAATATTTCTAAAATTCTTTTGCAAATGAAATATATACTAAAATCTGAAATTTCTTTGACCGTAAGCTGTCTCATAATACTTATTTCTCTCTCTAAACAAATTATCCCGTTGGTTCAAATTTGAATAGAGATTGAACTTATACTCAAAAACATCAAAGATAATAGCTTATGGAAAAAGAAATCTATTCAAATAAACATAATCTTATTTTTTTAAATAAACATAATTGCTCTTTAAATTAAATTCTCCCGTTGGTTCGAGTTTAATTAAAAGAGACAACTTTAAATTAACTTAGCGTGAAAACGTGTATTAAAATTAAAATTTCTTTGTCCGAAACATGCTAAAATACTAAATTTCTCTTTAGAACAAAATTATCTCGTTGGTTCAAATTTGAATAGAGAGACAAATATACTCAAAATATAAATTTACGCTTTTCGGATAAAGAAAAAAAAAACTTAAACTGATGCTTAATTTCTATTCGGCCTAATGGCCTTTGCGAAAGTTGCCCATACAACCCGCGTAGCTAAATGAGTGTACTTCGAAATTCTTAGCAAATGAAAATAATGAATAATCTTATAATAATTCTTAGAATCTTAATTACTAATTGCTTTTAAAAATTAAACTCTCCCATTGGTTCAATTTAATTAAAAGAGACAACTAAATAATACTTGAAAAAAAAAAAACTAATAAATGATCTTATAATAATCCCGAGAATCTTAATTACTCTCTAAAAAAATTTAATCCCGTTGGTTCATAAATTTAACGTAAAAGTAAAACTCAAAAAACTTAACTCAAAATCTTAGAAAATTGCTGAAAAAAACGTGAAGAATATATATATAACTTCACTTTTCTATCCGGGCTAAGGGAAACAATTAGGCCGAAGAAACCCGCCCGCAGGCGAGTCAAGCTATCGTGGCGCGAGGAGAGCTAAAATCGCCCCGACCAGTCGCGTTTTTTTAGAGTGAAATGCACCGTAGGTACATGAACTTGTCTTCTTGTGTCAAATAGGTCCATGAACTTAGAAACCGCCATCCGCCCTCGAACTTGCGAACCCGTTCACCCCGGTCCATGGCGGTTTTTAATGGTGGTTTTGCATGGTAATGCGCATCGGCGATGACATCATCACTTCTTTTTAATTTACGAAATTAATATCTTTTTTATTCAGAGCTCCAAATATAGCCAAATAATATATCAATTTTGATCGTCTCGAAGCTCTTTGCAATGGTGTACTCCGTTTTGTTATTTGAGATAATTTTATTTCGTGTAAAATTAAATTTTTCTATAAAACGAGTGATATTTTATTCTCACTTGCAATCCGATATATATGTGGTCGTGATTTAGTTCCCTATATACATATTTGCCAGCTTTTTTTGCAGATTATATATTGCCACGACAATTCCCATCCGATGACGTCGTCCCGGACGATTGATCCGACCAGCCCGATGCATGCATGCGATCGATCGTCCGGCGCAATATATACATATTTAGGGTAGCATGTTTTGGCCCAAATATGTAAATTGCATGCCTATTTAGGCCAAAACATGTATACATCACGCAGTACCATTACATATTTAGGCCAAAACATGTATACATCGGTGACGAGTGTTTTCCATACAATATATACATATTTAGGCCAAAACATGTATACATCGTGACGCAGACCATACAATATATACATATTTAGGCCAAAACATGTATACATCGGTGACGAAGATTACCATACAATATATACATATTTAGGCCAAAACATGTATACATCGGTGACGCAGATACCATACAATATATACATATTTAGGCCAAAACATGCTACCCTAAATATGTATATATTTGCTGGACGATCGATCGATGCATGCATCGCCGGCCCGATCGATCGTCCGAACGACGCATCGGATGGGCATTGTCACCGCAATATATAATACGGCCAAAACCCAAAGAAATATGTATATATCGGGAACTAAATCACGACCACATATATATCGATTGCAAGTGAGAATAAAATATCACTCGTTTTATAGAAATATTTAATTTTACATGAAATAAAACTATCTCAAATAACAAAATGGAGTACACCATTGCAAAGAGCTCGTCGAGACGATCAAAATTGATATATTATTTGCTATATTTGGAGCTCAATAAAAAGATATTAATTTCGCAAATTAAAAAGAAGTGATGATGTCATCACGCCGACGCAAAGACCATGCAAAACCGCCCGCTGCCATGCAAAACCACCATTAAAAACCGCCATGGACCTGGGGTGAACGAGTTTGCAAGTTCGAGTGGCCGATGGTCGGTTTCTAAGTCCATGGACCTATTTGGCACAAAGAAGACAAGTTCATGTACCTACGGTGCATTTCACTCTTTTTTTAATACGGATTCTTATTATTTCGAGAAAATGAAAACTGAACTGTAGCTGAATGGGCCTGCGCGAACCAAGAGGCCCAAAGGCCACTTTCGGCCCGAGGATCTAACTCGCCGCCCGCCGGGGCGGCCGGCCCAAGCAGCCCATTTAACGGCGAGAGACGATCCGAGCCGTTGAATTCTATTGATCCGATCCGACGGCCGGGAACTAAAAGCGGAGGTATAAAAGAAAACACTTTGTCGCCGGTCCCTAAACCCTAACCCTAAAAACTAATTTTCCTCACTCCTAGCAGCCTCAAGCGGACGCCGCATCGTAGCCGCAAATCGAGTTCTCGCCGGGTGGCCACCACGACCACCCGGGCCCTGGGCGAGGTCGACGCTCGCCATGTCGGCCGTTGCTCCCCTCCCGGCCTCTTTTCTTATTCTTCTCTCCCCACTCGCGTGTAGGGCAGCGCCACCCTAGGTGACCGAAAATGGGGAAGATGGCCGGGCCGAGCTCGGGCCACCGGAGCCTCAAGTCCGGAGACATGGCGCGCCGCCACGGTCGCCCTCGCCCGGTCTTGCGCGCGCGGTCAAAACCGCGCGCGGTGCCGTCGATGGTGTCCCCGGTGGTGCCTCTTATGGGCCCCTAACGATGCTTTGGAGGCATGTCGCGCGGTGGTCTTCTTCCCGCAAGACGCCGGTGGTGACGGCGAAGGTAGGCCCTCCACCGCCTCCTCGATCTGAAGTTCTTATCTCTAGGGTTTCGATTTAGGTTTAGGATTGATTTCTAAGGCTCTTCCCCGATCTGGAAATCGAATCGATTGTATTTTTTTTTTGAGTCCCGATCAGAATCGGTTGTTCTCGTTGTTTCTAATTTCTAAAACCCGATCCGGATCCACACACTAGCACGTGCTCTTGATACCATTGTTAGATTCCGAGGATCAACTAGGTGTAGATCGAGGGGTTCTCTAATTCTTGTTAGTGGTAAACAAGTGTTGGATCTTAAGGGGGATGAGAGACAGAGAGGTAGAGGTACATACCATTGATGGGCTTCTCGGGTTCGTTGATGGAGTCTCGGGCATGGCCGACGGGTCGAAGAAGAGGTGGAGCAATGGCGGCGGCGCCGTGGAACTTCCCATCACTTGCAAAGACGCCCATGATCGGATCGGGCCTTAGGGTATTGCGGTGGGATAGAGGCGGCGGCAATGAAGGTGAACCTCGTGCTCTGCCCTTGGCCCCCACCTCTCTATTTATTGTGTTGTGTGATAGGGGCCCACCGACTAAGAGTCGGTTAAGCGTCCCCGATCGAGGCGTGGTCAAGGTGGTCGACTCGATCGTTGGACCGAGTCGGGGTGAGATCAATCTAACACTATTGACCTAGCCATTGTACACCGTCACATAATGCCATAAGACAGCAGCTCATCAATCTGTATCAGAAAACACAGAAGTTATCATGCGAGCACCACTAAGGCACTAATCCAACAACCACATAAATCTTTCTAACGCAGAAACATGGCCTGCTGTAACACCCTATGTGTTTTTTTCTCATACTAAAACACTAACAGTTTGAACTTTTTAAAATTCTATGTCAAATCCAAATTCATTTGTTTGTTTATCTACAAAACCCTTTACCTTCTCCTTCTAAGCCCAGCCCACCAGCCACCTTCTCCTTTATTTTCCTTCACGGGCCTAGCCTTCCTTATCCTCTCAGCCCGCTGAAAGTCCACCTCCTGTTATGTGTGCGCCGGCCCGACACTAGTTCGGCCCGTCTCCCTTTCCTATTCTTCCATAGGCTCGGCTCCAAGCCCAACGTCAGGCGCGGCCCGGGGTGTCCACCGGCCGGACTGCATTTTTATTGCAATGCACGTTGGGTGCATCAGAAACTGCAAGCTTCTTGTTGTGCCAAATGCCCAAATGTGTGGCCATTCAATGTGAATTTGCAACAAAATTGCTTAGTTTTGCATTGCATTTTCAGTGCTTTGTTTGTTTAATCTGTTACTGAGCACAACCATCCCCGTACGTTATGACCAAACCTTAAAAAGTCAGCTCTATGCCTATGCCAGCAACAAACATAACTTTGGATTTTTTTTTTTTTTTTTTCTTCCACACAGGAGACCCCCACACCGCCACCACGCGCCAGGCGGCTCGGGTGGTAACCCCTAGCTGCGCCGCCGCCCGTCTTCCCTCCTCCCATCCCTTCCCGTCGCGGCTCTGCCGGAGCAGCGGCCGGCAAGTCCAGTCTTGCCCGGTCAGGATGAACATAATTGAAAAATCAATGTCTTACTTTATGGATTGAAAGAATAGAATAACAGTAACGACAATGACAAACAACCGGTTCAGTCCGATTCAAGTGCCAATTCAGGTGCCTACTCAAATAGAACCCCTATTGATTTGCTAGTTGATAAGGTAAATATCCAGCCCACTCAATGCTAGACGTAATGAGGATAAGGGCCTCCAAAAACTTCTTTTTCCGAACCTCAATGCTAGGCGTAATGATGATAAGGGCCTCCAAAAAAACTTCTTTTTTCCGAACCTCAATGCTAGGCGTAATGACGATAAGGGCCTCCAAAAACTTCTTTTTCCGGAACCTTTCAGGAACGAATCACCTTTTCTAACCCCATTGTCTCCGCCCCATAGGAACTACGAGATCACCTCAAAGACGCCGAAGGCGTCCCAGGTTACAGACCGACCATAGATCCTGTTCAATAAGTGGTACACATTAGCCGTCCGCTCTCGGTTGGGCAGTAAGGGTCGGAGAAAGGTAATCACTTGTTTTTAAAACCAGCATTCTTAAGTTAAGATCAAAAGAGTCGGGCGGAAAAATGGGAGAGCTCCCCGTTCCGTCAAATTCAGGAGCGCATCACTTGTTTTTTTTTTTTTTTTTTCGAGGGAAGCCCCCATTTCCATTGATAACGGAAATACAGAACGTTTGATAGAGTGAGATACAGATACCAGGCAAAAAGAAAAAGCTACTAAGTTTTGCTCTGATCCTAGAGCATCATGAACGAACCTTACTTGAGCTAGATATATTCTGACTTCGATCAGACATCCCCAGAAGAACTACTAACTGATTCTGATCAACTCCCTACCTGACAAACGTACTAAAGAGCAAACACAGCTAGCAAAATAAACGTCCTGGCTTTGATCTTGTCACAGACTTCTTCCTCCTTCAGTCCTTCTTCTGCTGCTGGTCATGCTTCTGTTTCTTCGCCAAAATCTTCACAGCCGTTTGCATCATCTTGTTCACAGCGTCTTCCAGAACTTCCTTCTCAATTCCTGCAAATAACCCCGCCCAGTAACTCATGAGGGAGCATGCATAGCAAATGATGGATAAAGGGGTCACTTTTTTTGGTTCTTTGAAAACACAGATTATTTCTATTCTTCCATATAGACCAGCATATAGCTGCTATTCCCAAAGTATGATACTTGGGACCATTTTTGACCCATTTCTCACACCATCTCCATGCTTGATGGATATTCTGTGGGATATCTTGGGCACCTAGGCAAGTGGCAAAATTGCCCAGACTGCCTTAGCCATACTACATTGGAATAAAAGATGGTCTACAGTTTCATTCAGACTACAAAAAGCAGCATCTTGGATCTCCAGGCCAGTTTCTTTTCTTCATGTTATCTTTAGTAAGGATTGCATTATTTACAACCAACCACAGAAAAATTTTAATTTTCTCAGGAATCTTGGCTTTCAGATTTTCTTGTAGGTCATTACCAGCATCATTAGCAGTTAATGCTCTGTAAACTGTTTTTCACAGAAAAGTTAGATTTGCTCCCAAATTTCCATCGAACTATATCTAGAGCACTTGTCAAATTAGTTTCCAATGCATCTTTTAAAATTGACAGCCAACATTGTTTGTTGTCATTGTCCAGCCACCTTGTAAAGGTTATTTTATCTGGATCAACTAAAACCTGCTCCACCATTATTTCTTTTTGCATACACCACTCAAACAGATCTGGATACAAATGCATAAGAGGCTTATCATATAACCAAGCATCCACCCAAAATAGAGTTGTTTTACCATTTTGTACCTCTATTTTCCTTCCCTGTATATAGATTTTCCTTATTTTAAGTAGATCAGTCCATACAGCTGAATCATTTTGCTTGTGTTTAACATTAGAAATTGTACTCTTTTGAAGATATTTATACCTCACAATATCTTGCCATAGCCCTTCCTCTGTGTCTAGTTTCCATAGCCATTTGCATAAAAGACTTATATTCAATTTCCTTATATCTTTGATTCCTAGTCCTCCTTTCTTCTTGTCTTTACAGATTCTAACCCACTTTACAAGGTGGTATTTCCTCTTTGTCCCTCCTCCTTGCCAGAAAAAAGACCTCATATTCTTATCTAGATTATTCACTATTGTTTTTGGCAACAGATATAGTGACATATATGAGCGCATCACTTGTTTCTTTGTAAATAAAGTTACATGCGTGGACAAATGTCTTCCCTTCATCTCTTGCTTTGAATTTTCCATATATCCTTATTTCGTTAAAAAAAAACGAATCATCAAAAAAGGAGAACCCCTAGTGACACACCACCATTTTAGTAGTGGTTGCATGTAACAGTACGCGCCAGTTCGTGTGTATACACTCCAAAAATGGGGCAGCAGGTACGCAATGCCAGCATATACAAGCCATCACTACTCACACCCACAAATCGACTGAATATTAATCGCGCGTTCGTCCAAACAATTCTAGCTCGGCGATCATCTTGTCGGATCGATCTTAATTCTTTCGTGCTTGATCGATCATTGATCGATCAATTAATCGGGTGTGTGCTTGATTGAAGGCAATGGCGAGCTACTCTTCCCGGCGTCCATGCAACGTCTGCAGCACGAAGGCGATGGCCGGTAGCGTGGTCGGCGAACCCGTCGTGCTGGGGCAGAGGGTGACGGTGCTGGCGGTGGACGGCGGCGGCATCCGGGGTCTCATCCCCGGAACCATCCTCGCCTTCCTCGAGGCCAAGCTGCAGCAGCTGGACGGGCCGGAGGCCAGGCTCGCGGACTACTTCGACTACATCGCCGGGACGAGCACCGGCGGGCTCATCACCGCCATGATCACCGCGCCTGGCAAGGACAACCGGCCACTCTATGCTGCCAAGGACATCATCCCGTTCTACATACAGAATTGCCCGCGCATCTTCCCTCAAAAGTGAGTGCGTGCGTGCGATCCGACAACCATGCATTCTTCTTGCAATGATCGATCGATCTGTACATCTAAAGATCATCGTGTTTGATCGAGTAGGGGCAAGCTTGCGGCCGCGATGTCTGCACTGAGGAAGCCACGGTACAACGGCAAGTGCCTGCGCAACCTGATCAGGAGCATGCTCGGCGAGACGAGGGTGAGCGACACGCTGACCAACGTCATCATCCCTACCTTCGACGTCAGGCTGCTGCAGCCCATCATCTTCTCCACCTACGACGTACGTGATCACGAATAATTCAGCTGCGTACGTTGCAACCACATGACTGAACATATTTGCAGGCCAAGAGCATTCCTCTGAAGAACGCGCTGCTGTCGGACGTGTGCATCGGCACGTCCGCCGCGCCGACCTACCTCCCGGCGCACTACTTCCAGACCAAAGACGCCGCCAGTGGCAAGGAACGCGAATACAACCTCATCGACGGCGGTGTGGCCGCCAACAATCCGGTAATTAATGAATCAACTGAAAAACGAACGCAAAGTCCATCTCCATTGTGCAAATCAATCCTAATGATTGCACATATGCGTAGACGATGGTTGCGATGACGCAGATCACCAAGAAGATGGTTGCCAGCAAGGACAAGGCCGACGAGCTGTACCCAGTGAAGCCGTCCAACTGCCGCAAGTTCCTGGTGCTGTCCATCGGGACGGGGTCGGCGTCGGACCAGGGCCTCTACACGGCGGGGCAGTGCTCGCAGTGGGGCATCTGCCGGTGGATCCGCAACAACGGCATGGCCCCCATCATCGACATCTTCATGGCGGCCAGCTCGGACCTGGTGGACATCCACGTCGCCGCGCTGTTCCAGTCGCTCCACAGCGACGGCGACTACCTGCGCATCCAGGACAACTCGCTGCGTGGCGCCGCGGCCACCGTGGACGCGGCCACGCCGGAGAACATGCAGACACTCCTGGAGATCGGGCAGCGGATGCTGGCGCAGCGGGTGTCCAGGGTCAACGTGGAGACCGGGAGGTACGAGCCGGTGCCTGGCGAAGGAAGCAACGCTGATGCGCTCGCTGGGATCGCTCGGCAGCTCTCGGAGGAGAGGAGGACAAGGCTCGCGCGCCGCACCTCCGCCATCACCTCTGGAGGCTCTAGACGAGTGCCTCAGAGGTCTTCAATGTCTAAGAGAAGTGATTTTGTTGCCTGATTAATTCTGAGGCTCAAATAAAACTACCATTAGAAAACCGACAAATTAGTTCTAGCAAAATACACATGGTTTTAGAAAAAACATAAACGTACTAATTCTAACAAAATGTACACCAATGGTTTTGTTTCCCTAGTGTGCTCCAACTCCCTTTAACCCATAAAGAATTTATCAACCTAGAGTCCATCTATTAATTATTCTTTTAAGATAGTCTAGAAAGGTAAAGATCACACAAACTATGTGTATAGAGTTAGGGAGGGTAATACACTCCTTGGGATGAGGCAATTTATCCCTGTGCCAAAAACACCTAGTTTACGTTGGAACTGCACCAATGTATATCCCCAGTCGACAAGTCTTCCCTCGCGGTCATGGTGTTGACCTCACCGAGGTTCCTACCACAAACAAGGCAAAAAAAAAAAAAAAATAATAATAATAAAAAAACCCTACTTCATCCCAAAAAAAGAGCGTCGTTGTAGGGTTTTTTTTTTTTCAAATTATGGATCATGTCTGACCATCCATCTTATTAAAAATAGTTTCATAAATATCTTCGATTTTGTTATGACTTGAATAAAACGAAGCGGTCAAATACGATGTCCGAAAAGTAAAAAAACGACACTCAAACACTCATTTTGGGAGAGAGAGAGAGAGAGAGAGAGAGAGATAGAGTATGATCCACCATACTCGTCTGATTTTTCTGGTCATCTTGGCATCGTCTTCAACTACGGGAAACGGAGGCTTGTTGAGTGTCGGTTCTTTGCCGAGTGTATTTTTTTGGGGCACTTTCGGCAAAGAAGGCTTTGCTGAGAGAAAAAAAAAAAGGCTCGACAAAGACACTCTTTGCCCAGTCAAAAAATAGCACTCCGCAAAGAGGGTATTTGCCGAAAGTCTTTTTTTTACTCGGCAAAGCAGTTGTTTAAATCAGTTTTTGAGACCTTAAAGAAGTTTAAATAAAAAGTTTTCAACTATAAAGTTTCATAACTTCATAACCTCTACAAAGTTTGTTATATGGTCATTTCTTCATTTGACAAAGCGTTAGTAACGTTGTTCACCAAACTTACAACTCTCTCATATCCTCTCATAGTTTCACGAACTAGATGAGAGATTAATAACATTCACGAATAATGTTACTAATACTTTGTCAAATGAATAAATGACCAAAGTAAACGTTGTAAGTCTCCAAAAGATATAAACCTTTGTAGTATAAAACTTTTTATTTGCATTTATCTTTTCATAGAGAACAACATTTGAATCTCTCCAATTTAAAATTTGAATTTTTCAAATGATCTTGGATGGAAAAACTTCCTAAATGAAAAGTGTACATGTCAAAACGTCGTTATGAAAATTTGTAGTTGGCAACTTTTTAATTTGAAATCATCTTATCATGGAAACTACGTTTGAATCTCTGAAATTTGAAATTTTCAAACGACCTTGGATGGAAAAACTTCCTAAACGATAATTGTAGATCTCGAAAAGTTATGAAACTTTGTAGTTGATAACTTTTTGATTTGATTCGTTTAGGGCCTCAAATGAGCAACTTAATTAGTATAATATAAGAGGAACTAATACAAAGTCTCAACACAAACACCAATGTAGTAGTGTAGTGGTAAGGAGAAATTTGAGTGAGACAAAGGTTGTGGTGGGTTCAAGTCCCCGTCAGCACATTTGTGAAAAATAGTGGCATAAATTGAATTAGATGGTGGCTGGATGTGGTTGGCTGGTTGGGGCCTCCCGAAAAAAAAAAAAAATTTTGCTATTGTTTTGGGGTTTTTTCGCATTTTCTCTTTGCTGAGTGTTTTTTTTTTGCGAGTGTTTTCCGACACTAGACAAAGCCTTTGCCCAGTGCCCGATAAAAACACTCGGTAAAGAGGCTCTTTGCCGATTAAATTTTGCCGAGTGCTCTTCGGCAAAGGCTTTGCCGAGTGTTTTTTGACACTTTCGGCAAAGAGCCCGATTCGGTAGTGTTCGCTATAGAATTTGTCCACCAAGGAAGGAATCTTTTTGTGTACTCTACTCACCATGTCACTGTCTCTCTATACCAACCTCGGAGGATTGACATCAGAAGGCCACCAAAATCTTTATCCGAATATATATCACAAAGACCTCAAGTGCTTTTTTTTGTCCCACCAAGATTACACGGCACTAATAATTAATACCCCAACCTCTCAGCTCAAAAGCTATCAAGCACTGATAAGGCCAACTAAGCACTAAATTAGTGCTTATCAGTAATCAGTAATCACTCTCTAACTATTCTGACTATGTTTTCATATATATAAAATCACTGAAAAGTCACTAAAGCGGCAGTGAGTCAGCGTACCGGCCCGATAGAGAGGCTTGACTCCATAGTTGACACCCACACTGGTCATGGAGAATGGCAAGCTACCATACAATGGCAAATAAATGCAAGTCCCATCTAGGTGTATGCTGTAATTTGCAAATTGAAGGACGTACAGTAAACTGACAAATTCATATATATAGCAAACTATTACAAAGGGTAACTAAGAAGAACAAGGTACAACAAGACGAAAGGGGAACGAACGAAGAAAACTAATCTTCATCAACCATATCCATCATTGACTGATGGTAGTAAGCAGCAGCTTCCTCCCAATCTTGCTGTGGGTGAATGCATGACCAATGCCGGGGCTGTGAGTTGGGTTGGTAGGGCGTACGTCCTCTGTGTCTCCAGGAACACCACCTTCTGAGGGAGTGATTGTGCCCTCCATCATCCCTGCTTTTGTGGTGGAAGAAGAAGCAGACGACTGCTGAATTCTAGGAGTACTTTCAGGTATCATAGTAGGAGTGCAATGAGCTGACATGATTTGACAGGCTAGAACTAGGACTAATACTACCATTAGAGCCACTGTGCTCATATTGTTGTATGACTTTTGGGCCATTGCTATAGCTGGAAGGAGAATGAAGGTGATGAAACTAACTAGCTGAAGAATGGAGACAGAACTAGTATATCAGATGGCCAAATGGGTTTACACTTCAAGTTACCTTGCCGGCCTCTAGCTTTGGTCGATCGATGGCTACAACCTGCTAAGCTCCTAGCAATTTATAGGAAACTGAAGCCTGAAGGCAAGCGTCGACGGAGCCATTACATTATTAAAGTTTACATTTTACAGATCTGTGTTGCACATGGACGGTGAATAAAAAAATTGATCCTCCATAGTCCTGTAAAAGTGTAATGGATGGGCCATTGTGCTTCATGCAACCACTTAGTAGTTAGTACACAGTAGGTAAGTTAGTAACTGTACGTGCTGCTCCTTAGAGTAGTGTCTTGTAGTGTCTATAGATTTTTCAAATATATACTCTAATGAAAATCATTTTGTTTTCCTAAATTACATGTTGTTAAACTTTTGAAACACACTGAACGATTATTGCAATGTGCATGGTTTTGTCACCTGAAATAATGCTAAGTACTTGAGAATGTTGTTAATCTCTCCAGTGCCCTTAAGCTTTGATCACTTGTGTTTTGTATTAATTCTTCCTCTTGGCACTCTTCATCGATCATCGTCTTCTTGTGGATTCTGGGCATGGGCCTTGGGGAGCTGTGCTCCCTTAGGGCTTCTCCAACGCGATGTGCTGGCGTGCTGCCCCAAAGGCCACGTCGGCTTAGATTGTCCATGTCAACTTGAGTAGTAGCTCCGCAGCATGTCAGTGTATCCTGCAGGGGATACAGCTGCTCCATCTGCCAAAAGCACCAGGCAGTACGCAGGAGATAGGCAATAGCGTGTTGTGAGATGGGGAGGGTGGCCTTGCTTCGGTAAAGCTGAACAAAAGTAAAAGACATCGAGTGCAGTCGTCCTTGCTCTGTCAAAGGAGACTACGACAGTCCTTGTTGCGTTGGGAAATTTGCGTGCTGCCCCATCTATGTGTCGAGATAAGGCTAACGTTTGTAGCTGCTAGCGTTGCGGCTGCCCTTAGCTGTTCTCCTTGCATTGTCACACCCCAAATTTTTGGATTTTGGGTTGTGAATAGAAAACACTAAATTCATTTTTGAGCTTTTCGTTTATTCTTTCATTATAAGTTTCTCGAAACCCTTAGACTCAACTTCAAATCACTTCTCTACGATCGAGTAACATCAATCCGTCACTCAAACCTTTTCGTGAATTTTTTAAACTTCGGAGCTATTTCTCGCTTTCCTGTGAGCCTTTTCTTTTTCTAGATCATCTCAAATATCTTTTCATGAGCTCCAAATACTTTATTTGGCTTCATCATGATTCAAAGTGTCTCTGGGAATTTTCCCTAAATTTTCGGAGCCATTAGGTATCTTTCAGGGGTTTAAATATTAATTCGGACTTTTCTAGAATTATTTTACTCCTGAAATTATTTAATTCCGAAATAATAAAATCTAATCCTATTCTAATTCCACTCAAACTCTACATATATGTAATCTTCTGGAATCAAATGCTCAATTTCCCAACTTAACTTTTTTTCATTGGAAGTTTCCCAAGATCTCCTTTCCTCTAAATAAATATTTTATTTGAGCTATTTTGCTTTGGCGTGATGGCAATCCACATAAGAAAGCAACGACGCCTTGTTAGCATGTCTTACAATTCTATAGACATGTTCGGCCGGCTGTTCTAGTACGGAGAAACTCATCCAATTCCGTTTTTTCTTTCCTATTGCCGTATATGTCGTGCATGCCAAGGACTTCGTGTCCGTCTTGCCGGTTGATGTGCCCATCTATAAATAGCAAGTTTAGCTCATCAATCGTATCCTTCTCCAAAACCTAACAAATCTATCCTCACGCAGCCGCTCTGTTCCTCGACATCAGCCGCGACCACCACGATCTCGCCAAGCTCAGATCAATGGCCGCCGACTGCTGCCTCGCCGTCGTCTGCAAACCGTTGACGAGATTGACGTCAAGGAAAGCTCGCTGCCGCCCGCCAAGCTGTACATCGTCGATCTTTGTTGCCGTGAATCTACAAGTCACGTTTGATCCTATGTAGGTACATGTCTTTATGCACCAGCTGAATTGCTTTGTCGTTCTTGCTCAGTTGTATCTCCTTAGTCATCACGTGCCTTTGATTCAATTTTCTTTAACAATAGGAGGAACTAGGTGAGCATCTAAGCCTAATGCCTGACTGACCTGCTCTCAAGATTCCAGCACCTTGGCTGCAACCCGTCGTTCCACCGATTCTGTCGCTCCGTTGCCGGGATCGTTCTCGTTCTCAAGGCGCCATCCTTGCCGCTCCTCGGCACGATGTATCCGCTGCCGAGCTTCGCGACCTGGTGACCAAGCTTCGAAAGCCTCTCCCTTTGCGGGCTCTTTCGGTGCCTGTTATTCACACGTCGACACCGTGTTTGACAGGAAGCAGCCCGGTCTATATCCTAAGGAACTGCACGTCCTCGCCATGTCTTCATGTCGTCGTTGAGGAATCCTAGGTGAGCTCTCATGATCCACCTCTATCTATCTTCTTGTGTTCCTTTGATCGAGGGAGGCATGTACCTTGTTTTCGGCCAACTCGAGTGAAGCTTCATCGCCGGCTATATATATGCATGGCCTCCATCGTAGCTTTCAGACACATCATTTTTATCTTGATGTCATCGTTGCTAGCTCCATGACCTCTTGATGACATCATTTGTTTTCTGGCCGTATACAAGCTCGTCATTCACATGCAATTCTGGAGGAAGCAAACAAGGGGCATGCATGTGTATACACGAATACACGATCAAGTAAATGCCCCCATACACTCCAGCAAGCAATTGGCCAATGGGAGAATATTTGTCCGCACTTATACTTTCGTGTAAGCCCTTTATCTATCCACCTTTAATCCTTCACTGTTTTGACATCTAAACTCCATTTAGTTCAATCTTGTTACGCTAGTGTTTCTGCTTTTCATGTCACATGTTTTTCCATAAATAGTTGAATATTAAATTGATTAATATATGCAACCAATTTTAAAATTAAAAACAATATAGTTAAATATCGAGCTTTTTCTATGATTGGTGTACTGTTCTTAGTTTATTCTTCTTGCCTGCTTGTATGTGTGGTTCTTGCTACGAGTAGAACGAGGACTGCTTGTGAGTGTTGAAGATCGAGAAGGTGATGACCAGGAGCAAAGTATCGGAAAAATTGGAGCAAATTTAAGAGGCAAGTATAGTTTTGGGATATGCTAGTTTTAAACCATGATCTTATAACTTGCTTAATGTTTATGCACTAAACTTTAAAGGTGAATTGTTTGGCAACATAGGGATTTGTCTGGCACGAGATCCGGTATTACAAATACAGCTATGGGGGTTATATGGCTCTGACATTAGTTCCCTAGAGATCATTTTTCTAGCAACTTGGAGGAATTGCCGAATTGGATATAGTATGCCCCCTATCCCGTTAATATGTGAGTATAGGCTGAGAGTTATGTGCCACATAGGAAGGGTGGGTTTTATGTCTGACGACTTAGCTGCCCCAACTTGTTAGACGAACCTTTGGGGAGCTTCTTAGTGGTTTCTGGTGCTTGGGCCTTGCAAACCCTTACATTTGGGAATCACGACTCGTAGTGAAAGTGTACACCTCTGCACAGAGTTTGAGAAACTGGTATACTAGCCTTGCCCAAGGTCACGGGCGGCCCTGGAACCATAGCACTAAGGATGATGACTTGTGTTTATTATCATTCATGTTTATCGTTTTATGCTTTACATTACTTATGTTAAGATGATCATGGTTTAAAGGTATGTAAATACCCAGCTATGCTTGTTGAGTTCGACATGGACTCACTCTTGCTATTTCACCCCACCTCCTCAGAGAAGTTTAGGCTTGTGATCAACCGGTCGGTCGGTCCCTGTGGAGTCTACCCGTAAGATTGAAGTGTTTTCCGCGTTCTGCTAGCTGAGGTTATATTGTTTTATATTGTGTATGTTATGTGTTTAAGCATTGTGAATTGATACTACCCTTTTACTTGTGGCTATATGTGAGATTTGACTTCCAGGGCTCACATATGGTGTATACTTGGTTTTGTCCTTAAAACCGGGTGTTACAAGTGGTATCAGCTCGATCTTGATCAGGGACGCAAGCCTAGTTAGAATGGTCGATTCGTGAAGCTTATTTTTGCTTTAAAACTATTTTCTATAACCTTGACCTCTGAATTGACTATTTCGCAATCCTTGTCTATTTGTCTCCTCCTTGAATAGCTTTCTTTGAGCTATTAAATTTCTTATCTCCTTGGATTTTATTTGATTTTGTTGTTTTACTAAAAGATTTCTGGTCTCACTTTTGCTCGAAATCTCGATGGCCCTTCATCATCTATAATCCACACTTTAGGATGTCCGCCATTGCTTCAAGAAAAACACGAGTAGTGTCGATGTTGTTTTGCATACTTATCATGTTTGTTGTATTGCTTGTGTGTTGTCCCTGTTCTCGTGTTCCAAAGGAGGAGTAGAAGGTTGTCCTGAGGATTAGCTCAATCTTTGTTAAGTGGGGTAGCGTTCGCTACCATCATCAATCTCAAGAATCTCAAGTTTAAAGATCTAAAGAAATAAAGATCGATCTCTATATCTTTCTTGTGACCAATCCTTACCTTCCTTGTCAACCTTTCTCCATGACTATACATCATATAGTGTGAGGACTCAATGATCAACCTTCATCATTTCACACAACACCATCTCCAATCTTCTCACCCTCTTCCACCATAGAGCTTGAAATAATCTTGAACAATGATCTTTGTTCTTTTAGTCATCATTTGGGTGTCCATGATCCATGTCTTATATCTCATCAACATCGGATCACGGAAGCATGGTGGCTTGAAGATGAGCTTTATCTTTCTCTCTAGTCTCTCCGAATCTCGGGACGAGATTCCTGTTAAGTGGGGTAGAATTGTCACACCCCAAATTTTTGGATTTTGGGTTGTGAATAGAAAACACTAAATTCATTTTTGAGCTTTTCGTTTATTCTTTCATTATAAGTTTCTCGAAACCCTTAGACTCAACTTCAAATCACTTCTCTACGATCGAGTAACATCAATCCGTCACTCAAACCTTTTCAGGAATTTTTCTCGCTTTTCCGGAGCTATTTCTCGCTTTCTGTGAGCCTTTTCTTTTTCTAGATCATCTCAAATATCTTTTCATGAGCTCCAAATACTTTATTTGGCTTCATCATGATTCAAAGTGTCTCTGGGAATTTTCCCTAAATTTTCGAAGCCATTAGGTATCTTTCGGGGTTTAAATATTAATTCTCGGACTTTTCTAGAATTATTTTACTCCTGAAATTATTTAATTCCGAAATAATAAAATCTAATCCTATTCTAATTCCACTCAAACTCTACATATATGTAATCTTCTGGAATCAAATGCTCAATTTCCCAACTTAACTTTTTTCATTGGAAGTTTCCCAAGATCTCCTTTCCTCTAAATAAATATTTTATTTGAGCTATTTTGCTTTGGCGTGATGGCAATCCACATAAGAAAGCAACGACGCCTTGTTAGCATGTCTTACAATTCTATAGACATGTTCGGCCGGCTGTTCTAGTACGGAGAAACTCATCCAATTCCGTTTTTTCTTTCCTATTGCCGTATATGTCGTGCATGCCAAGGACTTCGTGTCCGTCTTGCCGGTTGATGTGCCCATCTATAAATAGCAAGTTTAGCTCATCAATCGTATCCTTCTCCAAAACCTAACAAATCTATCCTCACGCCGCCGCTCTGTTCCTCGACATCAGCCGCGACCACCACGATCTCGCCAAGCTCAGATCAATGGCCGCCGACTGCTGCCTCGCCGTCGTCTGCAAACCGTTGACGAGATTGACGTCAAGGAAAGCTCGCTGCCGCCCGCCAAGCTGTACATCGTCGATCTTTGTTGCCGTGAATCTACAAGTCACGTTTGATCCTATGTAGGTACATGTCTTTATGCACCAGCTGAATTGCTTTGTCGTTCTTGCTCAGTTGTATCTCCTTAGTCATCACGTGCCTTTGATTCAATTTTCTTTAACAATAGGAGGAACTAGGTGAGCATCTAAGCCTAATGCCTGACTGACCTGCTCTCAAGATTCCAGCACCTTGGCTGCAACCCGTCGTTCCACCGATTCTGTCGCTCCGTTGCCGGGATCGTTCTCGTTCTCAAGGCGCCATCCTTGCCGCTCCTCGGCACGATGTATCCGCTGCCGAGCTTCGCGACCTGGTGACCAAGCTTCGAAAGCCTCTCCCTTTGCGGGCTCTTTCGGTGCCTGTTATTCACACGTCGACACCGTGTTTGACAGGAAGCAGCCCGGTCTATATCCTAAGGAACTGCACGTCCTCGCCATGTCTTCATGTCGTCGTTGAGGAATCCTAGGTGAGCTCTCATGATCCACCTCTATCTATCTTCTTGTGTTCCTTTGATCGAGGGAGGCATGTACCTTGTTTTCGGCCAACTCGAGTGAAGCTTCATCGCCGGCTATATATATGCATGGCCTCCATCGTAGCTTTCAGACACATCATTTTTATCTTGATGTCATCGTTGCTAGCTCCATGACCTCTTGATGACATCATTTGTTTTCTGGCCGTATACAAGCTCGTCATTCACATGCAATTCTGGAGGAAGCAAACAAGGGGCATGCATGTGTATACACGAATACACGATCAAGTAAATGCCCCCATACACTCCAGCAAGCAATTGGCCAATGGGAGAATATTTGTCCGCACTTATACTTTCGTGTAAGCCCTTTATCTATCCACCTTTAATCCTTCACTGTTTTGACATCTAAACTCCATTTAGTTCAATCTTGTTACGCTAGTGTTTCTGCTTTTTCATGTCACATGTTTTTCCATAAATAGTTGAATATTAAATTGATTAATATATGCAACCAATTTTAAAATTAAAAACAATATAGTTAAATATCGAGCTTTTTCTATGATTGGTGTACTGTTCTTAGTTTATTCTTCTTGCCTCGCTTGTATGTGTGGTTCTTGCTACGAGTAGAACGAGGACTGCTTGTGAGTGTTGAAGATCGAAGGTGATGACCAGGAGCAAAGTATCGAAAAATTGGAGCAAATTTAAGAGGCAAGTATAGTTTTGGGATATGCTAGTTTTAAACCATGATCTTATAACTTGCTTAATGTTTATGCACTAAACTTTAAAGGTGAATTGTTTGGCAACATAGGGATTTGTCTCGTGACGTAGATCCGGTATTACAGATACAGCTATGGGGGTTATATGGCTCGACATTAGTTCCCTAGAGATCATTTTTCTAGCAACTTGGAGGAATTGCCGAATTGATATAGTATGCCCCCTATCCCGTTAATATGTGAGTATAGGCTGAGAGTTATGTGCCACATAGGAAGGGTGGGTTTTATGTCCGACGACTTAGCTGCCCCAACTTGTTAGATCGAACCTTTGGGAGCTTCTTAGTGGTTTCTCGGTGCTTGGGCCTTGCAAACCCTTACATTTGGGAATCACGACTCGTAGTGAAAGTGTACACCTCTGCACGCAGTTTGAGAAACTGGTATACTAGCCTTGCCCAAGGTCACGGGCGGCCCTGGAACCATAGCACTAAGGATGATGACTTGTGTTTATTATCATTCATGTTTATCGTTTTATGCTTTACATTACTTATGTTAAGATGATCATGGTTTAAAGGTATGTAAATACCCAGCTATGCTTGTTGAGTTCGACATGGACTCACTCTTGCTATTTCACCCCACCTCAGGAGAAGTTTAGGCTTGTGATCAACCAGTCAGTCGGTCCCTGTGGAGTCTACCCAGAAGATTGAAGTGTTTTCCGCGTTCTGCTAGCTGAGGTTATATTGTTTTATATTGTGTATGTTATGTGTTTAAGCATTGTGAATTGATACTACCCTTTTACTTGTGGCTATATGTGAGATTTGACTTCCAGGGCTCACATATGGTGTATACTTGGTTTTGTCCTTAAAACCGGGTGTTACATAAACCGTCAACAAAACATAAATAAAGGCATAAAAGCTCCAATAAAGGTTTACAGTTTAAACTAATAAATTCTATGAGTTTTGGTGAATCTATGTTTCTGTAGAGTTTATCTAGAAAAATATTTAAGGAGGACCTAATCGACAAGATTAGTTGTGTATTCTGAACGGGCTCCAACACCAGAAGACTCTAGAACACTCAAGAAGGTGAACCACCGAAGACGGAGACAACGGCGCCTTCGATCCATGAATTTAGTTTGTGGATGGCAACAAATATACTCCTATATTAAGCAATTGCGGTTGCCTCTGGTGGTGGGTTTATTTAGAGTGTACTTAGGGCTAGTGCCGTCGTTAACTTGAAGCAGACAAGGTCGACAGGCTAAATGGCGAAACTAAAGCCGGTGTTCTGGCGTCATGCATGTTGTCGTTGGAGTGGAGTGCCTCCAGCTGCATGCTAAGAGAATATACGCGCGTATAAAGCGAGATGCACGCATGACTCGTTAGTACGTGGCGGCTAGCTAGCTAATCACGCCAGGCGGCATAGCTGCAATAGTTAATTTTTCCTAAGAAGTGTACTTTGATCAGACTAAAAATTTGCTTCGATCGTGGCAGTGATTTGACCACCTTAACCGTCCAGATTGACTAAAAACTGTCTTAGTAGCAGCTAGGCTGGGAGACGAGGGAGAGGGTCAAGGGCATGGGCAGGTGCATCCATGTTACTCAAGTACAAATCGCAGATTCTCTATTTTGGAAATAGAAGCTTTTATTAAACTATAAAGGGCAACAGTACATCGAGGTGATACACAGATTTTGGAATATTCCTTGCCTCTACCTGACTAATTAAGAGGCACATAACATATAGGAAAATGAACATCAAATACTTGTAATTCAATTTGCACTATTTCTGATCATGAAAATGTCAAATTTGACCTCTTCAAATATGTTTTATTAATACTAGCAGAGCTAGTTATTTACTGAAACTTTTAGATATACGAAGACAATCTTGAAAGTCATCTTAAAGTATAGATAAAATGACTGATAACATGTACTGTATTATGATGATAGATGCATAATTTTTATGTTGCGTTATAGTATTATTTTCAGGTGATAAAACCATGCAGATTGGAATAATTGTTCAGTGTTTCAAAAGTTTAAAAGCAAGCAATTTATGAAAACCAAATGATTTTCATTAGAAAGTATTTTCCCTACCTAGCTATTTGAAAAATGTTTGGATACTACAAGAACACTACGTATTCTAAGGAGCAGTACTATATACTAACTTAATTACTAAGGTTGCATGAAGAAGCTTGGCCCATGCATACGTGTCCTTCTCATTGCCTCGCGCACTTCTTTACATTACAGGACTAATTAAGAATGGTGGATCAACTCTTTTATTCTCCGGCCATGTGCAAGACAGATCTGAAATCTTATTACTTTAATAATGTAATATGCTCCGTCCTTGCTTGCCTCTAGTTTCCTATAAATAGCTAAGGAGCCTAGGAGGTTGTAGCCATCGACCAAGCTAGAGGCCGGCAAGGTAACTTATTGAACTAAACTCCCTATTAGTAGTAGTTCTTTGTTGATTCTTCAGCTAGTTTCGTCACTACTGGCTTTCTCCTTCGAGCTAACAATGGTGATCCAAAAAGTCATACAGCAATATGAGCACAGTGGCTCTAATGGTAGTAGTCCTAGTTCTAGCTTGTCAAATCATGTCAGCCCATTGCACTCCTACTATGATAACAGCTGCAAGTACTCCTAGAGTTCAACGGTCGTCATCAGCCTCCAGTGCATCAGCCACAAAAGCAGGGATGATATGGAGGGCACAGTCACTCCCACAGAAGGTGTTGTTCCTGGAGGGACAGAGGACGTACGTCCGCCCTACTAACATGCTAATAAGTGACAAAAAAATATCTCATGCATCACAGTTTTCATGGCCTGCACAATCATCACCTACTTCACCCTGCGAATCACAATTGGCCTCATCAAGTTCCTCGGATCTTGGGCTCTACATCAATCATAGCAACATGTCACAACAAAGCAAGTGCTGTGAATGCTATAATAGAGTTAGGACATGTTATTAGACAGTAAAAGTTCAGATTAGTATATGATGAAAATTGAGATTTGTATCCTCTGAGAAAGGCTTCTTTGAAGTACTTTAGAGCATATCTAACCACAAGACATCACACTGCACGTCAATACAACCACAAGAATATATCTAGCAGTCAGCTAGATAAATAAATCCTTCTCAACTATGATTATTGTTGAGGATGTCCAGAAAATTTGAACTGCTTAACTTCTCAATATATAGTTTTACCTTTTTATTTAGTCGTAATTCATGAAATACCTGCTGCCAATAAACCTAGCCCTTAATGGTCCAATATTACTACCCTCACTTTAACTAATCTATCTATGGCTCAATATTACTATCCTCACTTTAGGCATTTGTGGGAGGAGTAGGGTTCTGTGAGGGAATTATTGGGCCAAAAGAGCGCGGGAGAGGGCTTTGTGAGCCTGCCCAGGCCTGGGCTTCATTTACCATTGCAAAAAAAAAAAAAAAAAACTGACGGTCATCGTGCTAGGTTGATTTAGCGATTTGAGGGTCAGAGACAAATCTTTAGCGACCAACAATTAAACAGTAATTGTCAATTTTTAACGACCAATGTCTGACGGTATTTTATTGTTGTTGTGCAGTGTCCTCGACGTCCACGATGAAAAAGTTTATGGAGACCATGCTCTTGGTTCTCGTATTCACTTCGGCCTTCACTGCGATTGCCGCGGCGCGGCCGTTGCCGGCGGGAGCGCAGCAGGTCGCCTCCGCCGGCGTCTCCTCCAAAAATGATGCAATAACCGGCGACAATGTCGTCGTCGCTTTGGCGAGGCCTAGGCTGCTGCTGTCCTTGGAGGAGCAAAAATCAGCTCGGCCTTCGTGCAGAAGCAGTAATCCTCATGTTGGATGTCCGTAGATACCATGATGGACGGATGTATTGAGAACTACAAAATGCTGGATCTTGCTATATATAGCATGGGTGTGTGTGGACTACAAAATGCTGGATCGACTTTTATAAATAAAATAAAATGCCAGTAGGCCAGGGGGCTTGCACCCCTCCTCTTCCGAAAAAAAAAATGCTGGATCCATTTTCTATTCTCGCGGTCCATGTGCAATGTGCAAGACAGACTGTATTGTAACTTTTATAACCAACAGTCTCCTATAAATAGCTACTAGGAGCGTAGGAGGTTGTAACCATCGATCAATGCAAGCTAGAGGGAAGGTAACTTGAAGTAAACACCCAATCTTTATTGATTCTTCAGCTAGTTTCATCACTAATAACTTTCTCCTTCGAGCCAGCAAATGGCCATCCAAAAGTCATACAACAATATGAGCACAGTGGCTCCACTAATGGTAGTAGTCCTAGTTTCCACCACAATAGCAGGTAACTAGGATGGAGGGCACAATCACTCCCACAGAAGAAAGGTGGTGTTCCTGGAGTGACAGAGGAGGTTCGCCCTACACCAACCCAACCCACAGCCCGGCATCGGCCGGCCATGCATTCATCCCCAGCAAGATTGGGAGGAAGCTGCTGCTTACTAGATCAGTCAATGATGGATGATTGATAGAGGAAGCTGTTGCCAACCATGCGATGGATAGCCTACTGGTCATGGAGAATGGCAAGCTACCATGCAGTGGCAAATAAATGCAAGTCTCATCTAGGTGTATGCGATAATTTGCAAATTGAAGGACGTACAGAAAACTGACAAATTCATATATAATCGTAGACATACCAAAATGGCAAACTACTATATATTACAAATGGTAACTAAGAAGACCAAGGAACAACAAGACGAAATTAAAGGGGAACGAACGAACAAAACTAATCTTCATCAATCATCCATCATTGACTGATGGTAGTAAGCAGGAGCTTCCTCCCAATCTTGCTGTGGGTGAATGCATGACCAATGCCGGGGCTGTGAGTTGGGTTGGTAGGGCGTACGTCCTCGGTGTCTCCAGGAACACCACCTTCTGAGGGAGTGATTGTGCCCTCCATCATCCCTGCTTTTTTTGTGGTGGAAGAAGAGGCAGTTGTAGCTGACGACTGCTGAATTCTAGGAGTACTTGCTGGTATCATAGGAGTGCAATGAGCAGACATGATTTGACAGGCTAGAACTAGGACTAATACTACCATTGGAGCCACTGTGCTCATATTTTTGTATGACTTTTGGGCCATTGCTATAGCTGGAAGGAGAATGAAGGTGATGAAACTAACTAGCTGAAGAAGGGAGACAGAACTAATATATCAGATGGCCAAATGGGTTTACACTTCAAGTTACCTTGCCGGCCTCTAGCTTGGTCGATCGATGGCTACAACCTGATAAGCTCCACGCTATTTATAGGAAACTGAAGGCAAGCTATTTACATTACAGATCTGTGTTGTTGCACATGGACGGTGAATAAAAAAATTGATCCTCCATTCTGTAGACTGTAGTCCTGTAAAGTGTAATGGATGGGCCATAGTGTGCTTCATGCAACCACTTAGTACAGTAGGTAATTAATAAATTAGTAACTGTACGTGCTGCTCCGCCTTAGATATATAGTGTCTTGTAGTATCTATAGATTTTTTCAAATATATACTCTAATGAAAATCATTTTGTTTTCCTAAATTACATGCTTTTAAACTTTTGAAAACACACCGATTATTGCAATATGCATAGTTTTGTCACCTGAAATAAATGCTAGAACGCAACATCAAAATTATTGCTGATAGATTCTGCTTTGTGCATGCTGGATCTCATGCTTTCTGTGCGTTTCTTTGCAATGACCGCTTCGGTGATGGATCTGCTGCATGTACTTGTGAATGTTGCACTCACAATGCAGACTCTACCATAGAGTCTAAACACATTTATTACCTTTATATTTATTGTAATTTATTGATGTAGCGCTGATGTGGCAGTATATCTATGGAAGAGAGATGAGAAAAAACAAGACTCCAAGTCTTATTTAGACTCCAAGTACGTCCACGTTATTCGAGATAATAAATAGTCTTAGACTCTATGATAGAGTCTGCATTGTGAGTGCTCTTAATCTCTTCCATGTAGCCCTGGCAGGGGCCTGTGCTCCCTTAGCTGTTCTCCTTGCAAACTGTGTAGTTTGTTCTCTTGATATGAATATTTGGTACGTTTTTGCCTTGTGGAGGGATTGCCAAATCTCTTAAGCTATGCAGTTCGCTTGATGAGGTATGCTCCATTGGCACTTCTTACGTGCCAGCATTGCTCATCAGTGCAAATAGTGTATTGAAGCTGATGCCAGCTTTTGCTCTTTTCTAACCTTTAGGTTGTGCAAGTGCCATTGGGCATCATGGGTACATGTGGATGCCAACTACTGTGTTTGGAAGCCTGAAACTAAAACCAAATGATCATGTTATAAAGGCCAAACTGGTCGTCATAAAATTTAATTAAAACAGTGCAGGATAATAGGTTACAAGTTGTACATGTAGAGTCCACTACAGATGCTTGACCAATTTGACCATATTAATTATCTTGAATATTCCAAGTTTGATTCCCTACTTTGAGCTTTGAGGTCCTTTTAAATTTTCGCCAATGCAAGTTCTGTACTTGATTATATATTGTAACTTCACCGTCCAAATTACAACAATATATAATAGTTAACAAATCTTACATGGAAGAGGTCATCTAAAAGCTATTTGGACACAATAAAATACAAATATGTATGCTTTTGATATTGTTTGGTGCAAATTGAGAGATTCAGGGAGGGGGGGTGGGGGGGGGCATGCATAACATCACTAGTACTGCCTAGGTGAGGAATCTACATTGCATAAGTGCACAAGCACATGTAGGAATATTCCATCTTGAATGTCGTGCCACAAGACCGTGCACTCACATGCATGCATGCAATTCCAAAGTTATGGTGTTTAGGAAGATGCAGGTCGTAGGTCATAAGGGTATATACCACTAACTGGGTTTCAAGTTCAAGCACCAATCTGTAGTGTTCTTTTGTAACATTTTGCTTGTAACATATTTTTATATAAAAAAGATGTTTTGTGTTACAACTGAAGTCCGTAACACTCTATTTTTGTATTACTATGAAATTTTATTGGAACACATTGATGAATATGTTACAAGAAAGTGCTACAATATCCTTGTTGTGTAGTAGTGCCTGTACCATGGCATGTTTTGTGTTTCCTGTTCTCTCTCTGTTGCTTACTGTTTGAGCATGGTATCTCAGCATGTTTGAGAAGGTAACTCTCGGCATTGGTAAGGTCGGTGGATGACATAAAGTCACTTCACTAGTTAGATGATGAAGAGTGATGACATTCTAGTAAATTATGGTCGGTGTCAAAAGTATAGGTATTCATCAGTCATCATGGTTGTTGAATCAACATTATATGATGATAAAGACTCTTTACATTCTCAATTACAAGTTATTTTTACTTTTCTAGATATATTGTTTAACACGGCGTATATCTATATACATGTTAAAAATAATGTATCTAAAAAATATAAAAAATGCGGTATACATTGAAGTGAGTATATACTGTAGTCAAACTAAACAGTCAAGTACAGTTCATGGCAATAGGATCTAGGCCACAAAAATAATCTAATTTAACCGATCAAAGTACAGTCCTACCATTAAAGAACTATAGGAGCTAGAATGACGACAAAAGCCTTTTCACATGTAAGGAATCAGCCGCCACACTAGCTTGTGTACTCACTATACCACAACCTATCTATAGCGAGCTACGGATGGTCGCTATAAGTCAAGATATAGCGACATACTGGCGGTCGCTATAAACATATAGCGACCAATGTAGTCGGTCGAAATAACTGGCGTCGCTATAAGTTTATAGCGACCGACTTACTTATAGCGACCGACCGTTCGACGGTACGTCAAACATATAGCGACCGACCGTCCAACGCCAATTACAAACTTATAGCGACCAATGGTTTGACGCTATATATTATATAGCGACCAACCATCGTCGCTCTACATAAAAGGAAATTACAGCATAATATTATATGTTTATACATTAATCTCATGATCAGTGCTAATCATACGATCTATGAAACATTCAATTGACAATTCCATTTTGAAACAATATAGTCACAACACAAAAAGCTCATCATAGCAAACACTTATATTATATCCATAAGCATTTGTCTTACATCTCAACGGTTTGGTGGTACTCTCTACAAATGATTCATCACTAGGAAGTGCTTACAAGAGTTTTTATCTCTAGCTAGCTAATCAATGAAGTCGCCATTAGCACTTCAGTCCATCCACTTGCTGCATGCATCAGGCTACCTCTATCTATTACCTCTCACCTGAAACATAAAAGTTTACAGCCATCATGAATACAACATGAAACTTGATATCGATGAATTGCCTGGTAATGTGCCACAGAAATCCACAAGTACAGCCACAGAAATCCACAACTACTTTTGAAATGAATGAATTGCCTGGTAATGTGCCACAGAAATCCACAACTACTGATTGAAATTGAAGATTTGTTCTATCAAGTATAATGTGTACAGCAGCACTTTGAAAATGGCACAAGATAGAAAACAATAATTTTGTTTAATTATATATAAGCATCAAAATAGAAAAACAGGTCTGAACAGATCATATGGTGTAGCAGATATAAAAGAATGAGATTTCTGAACAATGCTGCAAGCAAAGTAGTTTGAGTCTCACGTTGTATCAAGTATAGTGCTGGAAATCAGAGGGTGCCAAAATGTAGAATGCAGAACTTGAACAGATCCAGTCCAAACTGACAGGGAAAATAGGAGGAAGTACCGGGGCGCGCCGGGGAAGGAGATCTGCCGGGAACCGCTGGCCTCGGCGGCCAAGTCGGGGGGAACCGCCGGCCTGGGGGCACTGGGAGCCGCCGGCCGTACGGGCTTGCAGGGGGGCGGAGGGCGCTCGGCGGGGATGGGGACGGGGACAGGAGACCGCCACGGAGTTGCGGGGGTCGCGTGACGGGGGCGGGGGACGGACTTGCGGGGGGTCGCTGGCGGCGCTGGAGTTTGGATTGGAGTGGCGGCTGTTGGGAGGCTGGGGCTAGGTTTTCATCTTACATGTGGGACCCGTCAAAATTGTAGGCGCGAATTGGGCTAATTGTGCGCCGCAGGGCCCAATCGATATACCGACTGACCGTCGACCACATTAACATGTTTTACCGACCGACCGTCCAACGCCAAAGCCAAATAAAAATAGCGACCGACCGTCGATGAAAATAATAAGATGTAGCGACCGACCATCTCTGTTACTATGATATACCGACCGACCGACCAACGTGATTTCGATATCTATACCGACCATTGGTCGGGCGTTCAATTGGGCTGTGGTGTAGTGACTACTGGTACTAACAATCTGATGACTCGCGCAGCCATTTGATCTGTAGTACATATATTCTCTTTTGTAGTTGTGGACATGCATATTCAGCTCCCACGACAGAGCATCGAGCCACCATCTCTGCCATTTTGCCTTGCAGCCTTTAATTTGTCTGCTCCAAATGATGGCCCAAAGTACAATTGAAGGGCCACTTTAGCCGCCGTTACCTTTAATTTCTTAATTGAGCCCTAAACAATACTACGATAGTGGCATTTGGTGAACGCTGGGCAAAAACGACGAGACTGATAGCGCTTTAGAGAAGCATGGCCATAGGTCTGTTATATACAAGATCCTATATAAATTGTTAGAAAAAGTACAAGTGTACAACCGCCTGCCCTTGTATACAATGGAAGCTGAGAATCCCCGAGATTCCCCTTAACCCTCCAACTTGGGAAGAGATCCCGTGTGTTTCATATCAAGATTCTTTTCACAATTGATGCATGGAATGTGCACATGCTCCATGTACTATCACTATAAGAATTTTGGGCTTCTATCACTACTACTGAGAATTGTCCATCATTGCCGGGCTCCAACCCCCTTCACTTTGCCGAAAACTGAACCGGTAGAACCATAGCGGTAGTGATGTGGGGTTTGAAACACTACCGGGTCAAAACACCGGGCGGTGATGCGAGGAGAGACTGCCGGTTTGATATCGAACCGGCGCCGATCGTCACCGAACACCGCCGGGTGTTCCACGACCCGGCAGCATTTTTGATCCAAGCAATGCGAGGTTCGAAGTCAGCCGGCAGAGTTGATATTGGGAGCACTTTGTTGGGCTTTAACGAACCGACAAAACTATGGGGATAACACTATCGGGTTAGACCGAGCCGACGCTGTATCGAAGAGCTAACAATGGCGCTTACTTTGAACCCGTCGATGAACTTTACATGAACACCGGCGGGATCTCAACCCGGCAAATTATTAGAGTGGAGACTATCGGTTGGTTAATGCAGCCGGCGGTGATGTTTCGCCGTCTATGACGGTTAGTAATTCAAACCGATAGTGTTTGGTATAGTTACACTACCGGTTTGTTGCTCATTCACTGTCGGGCCCATGCCATCCGGCGTTTTTGTTTTAAATTTTTGAATTTATTTGTGGAATTCAGCTCTTTTTAAATCCGAAAAATCATCATATATTAATATCGTCAAAACATTACGAGGATTTAATGGTTACATACAACAAAATCCACCTAATGTTTTAGAAACTAAGCCTACATGAACTTCTAAAATAAAAAGACCAATGATCATAGAGTCATAGACATAAATAAAAGAATGACATCTTTCCAAAACCAATTAGCGGCAATTCTCGCAATCTTCATAAGTATGTGGGGTGGCTTCTCTTCAATCTCCGTATAGGCTAGTTTGCACCATTGTAGGCGGCGGCGGCTTCACCTTCGGTGTTGTATTTTCTGTAACAATTATTAGCGTAGCCTTGGACTTGAGCATAGCAATCTTCCCGTGGTTAGATAGATCCCCAACGACGCGACCAACAAACACTACGTACCACGCCATGCTTGCCTATACATGTCACCAAAATAGGATGATATTGCTATGTTATTCATAAAAAAGTTGTACAAGAAGCCGCAGACATATATTTAAAATATCCAAACTGGATTTCGAACAACACTAACTCATGAATTTCAATCACAATTCGAGCACGGGTTGCGTGACCGAGACAGGCATTTCAACGAACACCTCAAGGGCGGTGGACCGACGCACTCACCAAGCTTTTAAAATGCGCCTCGTGCGCTCCTATCTTGTCTTAGAGGATCTGAGGAGGACAAGGTCGCGAACGGTACAGGCGTCGGGCGGTGAAGAGAAAGACGGCGTGAGGTCTGCGGACGGCGAGAGGTGTGGCGGCGGTCCTCCGTCGGCGTGGAGGAAGACCAAGCGGCGACGCGAGGCTAGGGCGATGGCGAATTAGTTCTCATTCTCATAGGTAAAAACTCGTACACCTAAAGGGATAATTAGTTCTCACCGTGGGAAGGGGCCGAAGGGGCGAGGATGCCGGCGCGGCGTTAGGGACGTCGAGTGGAGGAGCGCCGCGGCGCGGGAGAACGCCGTCAAGCCTCGATTCGGCTGGAGCGGAACGACCGGGGATCTGCGCCGAACGGACGGCCCGGCGGTGTAGGGACGACGAGCGGCGGCGTTGGAGTTGGTGGTGCGCTCCGTCGGTGAATCGTGCTCTTTTCGGGATCGGCGCGGTGGGGAACGAGAATGGCGCGGTGTTCAAATGGCTTGCCAAAATTTTGCTCAGAGCCACTCACCTATATATATAGGCAACGCCGGGTTTTGGCGCGGTGGGGAACGAAATGGCGGGAGGTTCGGATAGATTTGAAAAATTTCACCCTTAATCCTATTATTTGCCGGTTATTACACGCAACCGGGCAAAGGAAATAGAAATGTTGTCACTTCATGGATGATCATGTACCTTTGTGAAGGATGTGTAATCCTCCATGGTGGAAATGGCTTGAATTTTTTTCCAGTCATGTACACCCAAAATATGACCCCACACAAGTTTTTAGGTTTTTCTAATAAATATTTTAATTACTATGATTTTATTCTAGCTAAATCAAGCGACAAGAAGGCTAATTAAACCATGGAAACACAAGAATTTGTCTTGGACCTCCACGGTGATTTGCCTCCTAGGGCACATGAGACCACGGGAAAAGTCTAGCAAAGATTCCGGCTCTTTTAGTAAGTACGCTCGAGTTCAAACTATAATTACAAGGTGGCGTCGGCGTAGAAATTCAAATAAACCGGGAAAAGTACCAAACCAACTCCAAAAAATCTCAAACTTCATGGGTGCTTCCCCATTTGCATGTGAAAGGCTCGAGAAAAAGTTTGAGACCACTACAACACGGGCAAACATATGAACCACATGGAGCACAAGAACTACATTGTATAGTCCTGGTTCGATGGTAGGGATCATGTGTCTCTGTGAAGGATGTGTAATCCTCCTTGGTGAAAATGGCTTGAATTTTTTTTCCAGCCATGTACACCCAAAATATGACCCCACACAAGTTCTTAGGTTTTTCGATAAATATTTTAATTACTATGATTTTCTTCTAGCTAAATCTGGCGACAAGAAGGCTAATTAAACCATGGAAACACAAGAATTTTTCTTGGACCTCCATGGTGATTTGCCTCCTAGGGCACATGAGACCCTGTGAAAAAGTATAGCAGCATTCCGCCTCTTTTTTTCGTGGGTACGCTCAGTTCAAACTATAATTACAAGGTGGCGTCCGCTAAATTCAAATAAACCGAAAAGTACCAAACCAACTCCGAAAAATCTCATACTTTGTGGGTGCTTCCCCTTTTGCATGTGAAAGGCTCGAAAAAGTTTGAGACCACATGGGCCACAAGAACATTACAAATTAATTAGGAAGTAACCATACAACCTTACAAATAATTAACATAGTAAACACACTAATCATCATCATCGTTGTCGGGATCAATATTCGGTCCAGCTTGTGATCCATGCACATGAATGTAGGATTGTAGAAATATCGGGTAATTGATGTCACGGATTAAGTATCCGCTTGAGTCGATGAAGGTCAATGCCCTTATGATTGCACTCTCTCGTCCCTCGCAAGGGCGTAAAAATGCTCGACCATATATAGATATAACCTACTTGAGCGACCGGTGTCTAAGTTAGTAAACCTTATGCGCATTGTCGCCCTTCCGTAGTTTTGCTTTGGCCGAGGTGTGCCGTAAATCCCAATCGTACCGAAGTCGGTCCGTAGCTTGGTCGAGAACGGCCGCCAAGCCACATGCAGCATAAGTAAGATCGTGGAGCAAAATCTGCAAGTGGGAGAATCAAAATGAATGAGGATGATGTGAATCTATCTAATATGCATTGCCAAAATGATGAAATTAATTTATTACCACATCATCATGGTTGTAACTCCCAACATATTCGCTATATTGCCATGGGGGGATATTATCAGCAGACAAGGCAAATATCTTGAAGTGCGAGAAATCAGGCACAATGTAGCAAACACGTCGAAGAGAATCTAAGCACAAGGAAAACGGCTTGGTACTCGGCGTTTTGCATGGTCGTTTCTCTCGTTTCCCCTCTCGTGGATTAGGTGGTCATTGTGTCCCGGAATCCTCGAAGGGATGTAAAAACTTATTTCACACGTATATAGTTGATGACCAGTGACGATGCTCTACATGTCGTGGTCTCCACAAAACCAGAGATAGAGAACCGGCTAAGTCTTTGTTTCTAGCCATTGTATTGGGGATAAAGTCTATGACACATATAAATGCAACAAAATGACATTACGTTAAACTAATTGTCCATGTATTTGTTATAGTAAAATAAGAAATAAAAAATGTTAGAAAAAATTACATACGATGATTTGGATAAGGGAATGGCCTTGTGTCCACACCAGGGGCGAATGGCTCATCGCCAGCGTGGAAACCTGGTTCTTGTGGTGGCGGCAAAGGCGGAGGACCGTTCATACCACCAGCTTGAGCGATAAAAAGGAAAAAAAAGGACAAAGCTCATAAATATATATAGTATATATATATGTATTGTTTATATGCATATATATAGGAATTCTAGACAAGAAAAAAAAAATATCCTTACCAATGTAATATCCTGGAGCCATGAACAAATCTCCGAGAAAGAGAGAGAGAGAGTGAAAGAGCCGAGTGGATTTCGTGGCAGTGTGACGGAGCTCGTGGGTGCGTGCTTGGGTATGTGTGTGGATGCGGCGGGCGCCTTGATTTATAGCGATTGATCGGTCTTGGGTACATCACTTTGCCGGGTATTAAGATATACCCGGTAGTGATAACAACATGACTACCGGTTATTTGAATGGAGCCGCGAAGAATACAATATCACTACCGGTTGTTTGTATGTATCCGGCGGTGAATTCACAAAGTTGTCACTTCACTCGGTTTGCATGCATGCATTGTTGCAAAGGTCTTTGCATATGTACGAGTAGATGCTTCACGCAAGTTTGGGGTTTTGGTTATCTGTTCTTAAGGGGATATGGATGTGAATAAAATTCATTATCTCTGCTCTTTGTTTTTGTTACATATATAACTTTATTTCATTCACATTAGATTTGGATATATATATATCTGTTTAATTTTCCTCACAATATGCAGCATATTTCATTGACGAACTGTCTTTATTATGTTCGATGAAGGGGAAAAAATGGGAACTCAAAGATATCGAAGAGACAATCAAGATTCATAACAAAACGAAAATACAAATGATAAGAAATTTGATTGCATATATTTCCATAACAAAGACCTTACATTACATATATTTCCATAGCAAAGACCTTACATAGAACTAAATATACGGTAACAAAGACCAATTCACGAGATAGGTCAATGCTACAATCAAAGTGTACAAACACATTAAAATTTAACCACCTCGAGAAGTCTCTTGTAGCATCTCCTCGGATCGAAGAAGTGGCAAGGCTGCTACGTGCACTCATTGAGGAGGTTGGAGGATGAGATTCACCAGGAGCTTCATCTTGACCCAAACTTGACCATTGGACCAAGGATGAAATCACGCGAGAACTTGGTCCAATGAGGATTGTTTTTCCATGGATGCACCATATGATTCAGATACTATATGCCCATGTGCCCGGGATATTGGCTGAACACTAGCACCCCAAAGCACAAGGACTCGGACTCTTAATATGAGTCCGTGAGTTCGATCTTGAATCATGGCACCCACGTAGCTTCAAGCCCCTGTCTCTCCTTCATCGTGAAGACTCTTCTAGCACATTTTCGTAAACCATTTTCTTGGACTAGGCATATCTCAGATGTGGAGGGCTTTCTCCCAAAGAAAGGCCATATGTATGTGGAACTGGAAAAATACTTGCTAGCAAAGAAGATCGAGGGCGAAGAACAAGGAAAACAAGGAGAAAAAAGATTTCCTAGATCCAAAACCCATGACACTAAAAATTTAAAACTAAGTCCTCTCAGTATTTTGAGGAGAGGGTTAGGAACTCTTGGATGAACCAAGAATGCAACAACAGAGAGGAGAAACGGGTGCAAAACACAACGTCCCCCTTTGCCGTTTAAATAGGCGAGATGGCGTGGTTGAGTCGACCGCCGTTGTGCGGAGGGGCGTGGCGGCGATGGCGCCGAGATTGGTGCGATGGTCGACCGGTCGAGTTGAGAACCGTCGCGCCGTTGAATTTTTTCGAAATCACTTGCGGGTCTAAGTTTTCACCCGGCGGTGATGTCGAATACCACCGGCGAGAGATCTGCACGGCGATGATCTACACATCACGCGGTGTGTAGTTTCACACCCGGCGGCTTCGGCGGTGATCTACACATCAACGCCGGTGTGAAACTACACCCGGCGGTGTTTGAACCGACATTGATTTAACCCGTCGGCGACGCCGCGGTGGTGCCCGCGGGCTTTTTCTCATCGATTCGAGAGACACTTATATATGGCCATGCGGCCCGTGGGCGTTGGCCCGACCAACGGCTTCGGTGGCGGCGCGGCCCAATAGCGGCACGACCCGATGCGGCCGTGCACGGGCGTCGCCTCGGCCCATGGCGGCGGCGGGCGCGGCGATAAATTGACATGTCGATAAATTGACATGGCACGGCACGCTAAAGAGTAAGAAAACAACATGTCAACATCCCCACGGTCAATATGAAGGCCTGGCCTGCTTTGCCATCGGATAGACTCTCTACTCCACCTCTCCCTCCCGAGTCAGGTCCCCCCGCACGCAACGCCGCTAGTCCTCCCCACGACATCGCGACTCGCGACCCGGTATTGCTCTTCCCCGCGACCCGGCACCGCCCTTTGCTCGTCCCTCGCGACCTAGCGCCGCCATTGCTCCTCCCAGCGACCCCAAACGCCGCCGCTGCTCCTCCCGCGACCCGTGACACCTTCTCGACCCTCTGTGCCTGGCGCCATCGCTCTTCCTTCTCGGCCAAGCTGCTCCTCCTCCACCCTGCGCCCCTAGCGGCACGTTGGCTCGGACAAGAACACAACACCGGGGGAGTAGCTCCGACGGCGGCCGGAGACGGCAAAAGGCGCGAGGCTCCGCGGCGGCGGCGCCGAGATCGGGCGCCCTTCGTGCCGGTGTGCCGTCGGGCCTGTCTGTTGGTAAATGTCGGGCCGGCCCGATTGGCCCATGAGCCATGCCCGAGGCGTGGGCCAGGCAGCCCGCCTGGCGCGACCCGGGCCGAGCACGGCGGCCCAATGCGGCGGCGATTCTAGGGTCGGCACGACCGCGAATGCGTTTTCCAGCCGGGCACGGCCAACACTGTCGGGTTCCTAACCGGCGTGAATGCTACTGCCAACGCGGTTCTCCAAGCGGCGGCATGCATGCGGCACAGGCCATCACCGTGAACACGCTAAGTGAACGTGATAGCCATCGTGATTGTGGTAAAAAGAAAAAAAAAAACAGTGATGGCTATCCGTTGGGCGGTACAAAGTTTGATTCTTTAAATAGCCCAGTGTTGTGGGCGTGCTACGACTTAGTTGAGTGTGTCATTTTCGTGCTCCGGCTAGCGAAGTCTCTCGTCTCCCTCCCTCCCTCCTGCTCCCTCACCCGTCGGCATCGAAGGTACGTGCGGTTGATCTTGTAGCAATGGTAAACAATGTGAAGCATGCATTCCTTTTTCAAAATAACAATGCTAAACTCGATCATCGTTCTTGAAAAAATGGTAAAAAAACGGCTTGTTGGGGATCAAACCGGGGATTTCGGGTTGGGTGTTGGGAACGCGTCGTGCCCGGCCGGGCGGCCATTGGAAACGCCAAGCAAAAGCGTGCGTAGGCTGGGTCGGCCTTTCGTGGGGAGGCGGGCGATCGCGACGGCCATTGGATGAGCCGGTCATGCGCCGTTGATCAGTTTTCATGGCGTCGCGTCTTGGGAATGTGTAGGCACAAAAATCCTACTCCTTGCGCCGCACACACGACAAGCCGGAATAGCGGGCTTTACTCTCGCTTGAGCGTCTTGAATCGAAGCGTACCGATCAATTTGACCTGTTAATTGACAAGGAGGTAAACGTGAGATCAAACATGCACGGTGAGACCAAGACAGTTCCGCATGTATGGCTCTAAGGCGGATGTAAAGACATATAGCTATGAGAGCTATCTGTCGACAGATAATGAATGCATTCGGTAAGCATGTATAAAGATGTAACGTAATAACGATTTGCGAATGATCATAGAAGACATGTTTGAACAAGTAAAGTCGATCATCATGATATGTCATCATAAAGTTCTATTGCACGGATCGAATTAATTGACAACATGGAACAAAAGCAGGTAACTCATAAATAAAAACCTAATCTAAATGACACATGCATAGGTTTCATCCAAATAGTCTCGCCGCACATCTAGCCTTCCTAAACCTGTCAAGTTTAAACCCTTGCAAGCTAATCCACCGCATGATACCACTTGCTACAGATATAAACCACTTATCACAACTAGATCAATCCACCGCATGATACAATCTAACCATGATAAGCTAAAAGCACGCATACATCTAAATAGATCTATAAATACCCATTACTCGTTGAAGCGTATGCATAGACAAGTAAAGTACATATGCAAACCTAATCTAAAGCAAAGCCGAGATTCGTCCCGATCAGTCCCTAACAAAGAATCCACCGCATGATACACTGCAACAAGTTAATCCACCGCATGATACGGCTTGCCAGACTTAACCGTTCTAAACCCTCTTCGTCCTAACAGCTATCCACCGCATGATACACTGCAACAAGCTAATCCACCGCATGATACGGCTTGCCAGACTAGACTCTAACGATAGGTAGACTTACACATGTAAGATACAAGTAAATACATAATCGTGTTTCGGCAAGCTTGCCGAATCCGAGGTCCATGAAGAAGACACTTACACGTAAAACCTTAGCCCGCCGCATCGACTCATGACTAAACGCGCAAGAACCCGCCAAACACGTGACAACCTAGATTGATTTAGGCTCGGCTATGAAAGAACAGATAGATCTAATGACAAGCTAATGATAAACATTGAAAGTATTGATGACATATAGATCTAACAAAAGATAAAGCCGAGCCACATCAATCTAAATTGGGCAAGAAGTGTGTGCAATTATAATTAAATGAATAAATAAATAAGAAACATGCACCACTTGGTAACTTAATGAATTCATTAGATTGCCAAGTCTAACGAAGCCGATAACTAGCTCTTAGCCAGATCTTAGCCCACCGGATGACTCATGATCGACAAAAAGAACCCTCTTCCCCGATAGCTTAAATCCGCCGACGATACTAAGTGTGAACAAGACTTCTTGCAATAATCTAAATCCGCCGACGATACTAGACATGGTGCAAGGTTGCGGTACTTACGGAGGTCGACGGGGTCGATGAATCCTCTCGCAGTAGATCGACGACACGACTGGACTCGATGGATGGCCGGAGCCAAGGCACGGAGCCGGGTTGGTTGTATTTGATTTGGTAGATCTACAATGTGCCGCATCCCTTTATATTTATAGGGCTGCTGGACCTAGGACCTGGCGTGCAATTCACGCGTAGGAAGCAAAACTAATTTCGACTTGACTTCTTAAAGGGAATATCTAAACTAAGATACACGGACTCTATTTTTCCTTTATTTAGAATCCTTGTCGACGAAGCTTCTTGTACCAACGTATCCCTGGCTCATCGTTATCTTGCCGTACGCAGACGTGAAGCCCATCCAGCCACGTATACGCATGCACTCGGTATTGGCGTGACCGAAACCAGAAGATTTGCCCAAAAATAGTCTGGCATGCACACGTCAACATGCAAGATCATGTGTAGCAATCGGCTTTCAATAAACCTCCCTTAATATTTCCTTTTCTTGCTTGCTCGACCATCATCTCTGTTTCGGCTTGATCAGAAAAGACTCATCGGGAAGTTGGTCTCCTAAAATAGCACCCGCATGCGTGGCCTTCTTTTATTCTCCCCGTTGCCGAATTTAGCTGATTACTTGGATGACGTCAGCTTTGCTGAATGATCTTTTCTCTTCTTCAAGCCGGCACTCTCTGTTTACCACGATTTCTGGGTTGAGTCCTCCTTGACCAAAATCTGGTGTCAACAGAATGACAATGGACTGCATGCATTCCATGGCTTGCTACTATATAACAACGCTCTGATTTGGTACCATCTCCATCGCTAATTAGCCTCTCTCTTTCCATAAACCCCAGGCAGCTAGCTTCTTCTTCATCGACGAGATGGCCGGCGTCTACACCAACGAGGAGCTTGTCTTCACCGTGGGGCGCCTCCACGACGCCCTCCGGAAGCTCACCAACCTGGCCGAAGAAGAAGTCGGCCGCCAACGTGGGTTGGTCGTTGGTGGAGAAGGCGAACTTCTACGCCTTCAAGGTCGAGGCCATCGCCGACATCCTCGCTAGGGGATACCGGCGAGGCTAGCGGAGCTCTCCAGCCGGCCGGCGGGGCACGCGGCGGCGGCGGGAACGCGGCGGCGGCGGGGATGAGGCCGGCGGCGGCGACGCGAGGCCTAGGCGGCCGCGGCGGAGGAGGCGATGGCGGCGGCACGCCTTGCGGCGGCGGAGCGATGGCGGCCGCCGCTTTCTTTTTTTTTTTGTTTTGTAAATATATTATCTAGTAATATAACGACTCTCAAGTCGTTTTTAATTCATCTCCGTTCTCTGTTTCTATCGTTTGTTTTTCTTTGTTCCTTCTTCATTCAACCCCGCGAGCTATCGGTTCCTTTTGTTTCCCCTCCCAAATCGCTATCGGTTCTAATTCAACCGGTTGTGTCAATCTTCAAATCGCTTTCGGTTCTAATTCAAACCCGCGAGTGATCTGTGTCCATCAAGACCCTTTGCCGGGGAACGATTCAACCCGGTGGTGATCTAAATCTTCACCGCCGGATTTAGTCGAGCCCCGTGGAGTTTCTGGTTGTCCTGGCGCTGAACGGCTCATCACTGCCGGGTGTGGTTCATCGCTGCCGGTGGAATAAATTTCGGCAGTGATACCGGCGGTAGTGATGAGCGAATCTGCAGTAGTGTATGACAACTAGAATATGACGATCAAAGATTCTTTTCACAATTGATGCAGTGATGAACTGATCTGTCGTTAAAGAAGGCGGTCGTCACTAACCAGCTTCTCTGACCACCTTTGGATTTCGTCATAATAGTTCTCTTGTAATGTAACTATAAGTGACAGCTAAGACATTCCCTCGGTCCAAAAAAAAAATACAATTATGGGAATCGTGTCGGTCAAGTTGATTAATGTTTGACCAAGATTATATTAATTAGTATTAATACTTATGTCCCAAACAAAATTTATTATGAAAATATATTCCGTTATGAATCTATTGATACTAATTTTTTATTATATAAGTGTCGAGTAAAACTTTATATAGATTTAATTAGGCCGGTCTCAATGGAGAGTTTCACCTCCCGGTTTCCAAGATGTGAAACTTTGACATGAAATAGGCGTCTCTCTCAATGCACGCAGTTTCATAGGCTCAAGGGTCCCACGTCTCTCTCTCATTGCATGGTTTAATTGCATAGTTCTATGGTGAAACACTATTTCTGTCTCAATGGAGGTTTCACCCCGTTTCCCATGCATGTGAAACAGTGCCCAAAGGTTTTACCATGGTGAAACTTTTTCCTTTTCTCTCCTAGATGTTTCATACAAAAAGTGAAGTTTTGCTCATGTGGCGCTGTATTTAATGTGCATGAAACACTCATGAAACCCCATTGAGACTAACCTTAAAGTTGGAATGGGTTGACTCCTCGAGAAACGAATTACAAATTTTTTTTTGGGGCGAGGGAGTATATAGAACATTAAATGTTTTAATTTTTAAACCATGAGACCATTATTATAGCAATGACATGTACTCTAACTTACTCCACAGCTACCATCAAGCTGTTGCCGTTGATATTGCCAACCAACTAACAACACCACTCTCTACCTTCCTCCACGACGCCGGGGGTTCAAAAACAGGCATAGCGAGCGGGAGACGGAGTCGGCGCAGCCAACCAAAGTTCATCCCGGCCGGTCCGGACAATAGACGAAGCCGGCGTCCACCTGATGTTCGAAGAAATAATGATGATCTAGATGACCACGGCTGCGACAACATCTACATTCAGTTATCTCCCCCTCCGGTGCGTTGAGGGCTCCTCCTTCCGGTGGCAACTCCTTGTGCTCCCTTGTCCCCTCCGCCCATATTAACAACGCAGGTTTGTCCTTCCATATATAGAAAAAAATGTTTCCTGTGCTTGTGATTTGTGATCTATGGCTTGTGATTTTGTGATGTATTATCTGCGACAATGAAGACGGTGGACGACGGCGAGGACGGCGAGCAGCGGTTTTCTAGCTTGAGGTCCCTAGACTCGACGGCGGCTCGGCGAGGAGCAGGCAGTCGGGGTGGAAGGCTAGGGATGAAGAAGACGAACAATGCTAAGTTAGCTGGGGACGTTGGATCTTGATCCAATGGATCAGATCCATTGCCTGTTTTTTTTTTTTTTTCAAAACAGGCGACTGAGATATAGGAGTTCCCATTAATTTTAGCTGGGGTAAATAATTTTCGTGGGAGGAACCCACCGTAACAATGTTAAAAAATGAAGTTCAAAGTTGAGTGCCAGCACCCTATATATAATTCTTACAAAGATAATATAAATTAATTAATAGAGATAGAGGAAAAGCATCTTTTTTTATATAATAAAGCAAAAAATAAACCGCATGCAAAGCAGTTATGTCTAAGTCTAACTGTCCTATTCCGACAACATATGGTGCAGTATGCATGCAAACAGCAAGCGTCCAACACTCCAACTAAGAACTGAATACCATACTGAATCTGAACGCGCACGTAGTAGAGAGGTGCATGCGTGCATATACCTAAATGAGCTCCTGCATCTGTGTTGCCGCCAAATCGAGAGTGTCCATGTATGTCCTCCCCTTCGTCTTTTGGGAACTCACTAGGTAGAAAAAGGGACCGAGAATCAGGCGTGGAATATCCCTGCTTTGCGCCTACTACTCATATACAAGTACAGCCAGGTACTTAACTTTTTACCTAAAAGAGCTAAAGAGCCTAGCTATCAGTGATAGCCTATCACACATACACATGCTGCATGTTGGCTTGCTTTAGCTACTGGCTTATGCACATTACATTTGTCCTGAATATAGTTGTTATATGACATGCACGTACAGCTAGCGATGGTGAGAATATATATATATTCATGATAGACCACCGTACCGTAGCAAGCTGTCTGCCCTCTTAATGAAATACCAACTATATGCTTGCTCGCGAAAAAAAAAAAATAGCAAGCTGTCTCCAAGAGCGAGAGGTATAAACAAAGACATCAACATGCACTTGCAGCAAGGAGATCGAGAACAATTCACATGGTCACATGCAAGCTAGGCAAAAAGGGTGAGTACGTGCATCATGCATGGCATCGCATGTAGTGCACGTACTGTATGTGATAGTCCACAACAATATACAGGCTAACTGAAGTTGTCAATAGAATATGCGCCGTCCCCTCGGAATATTTAGCCGCCGCTGACATTATATGCTTGAAACGTAAGTACATACTCTCTCAATCTCAAAATAGATGTCATTCTCGCTTCCGAGAAGTCAATATTTATGCTAAGTAATTAGTATCATCGGAAAGATATTTAATTCTAGTTTTTTAACAAATTTATTTAAAGATTTAAATGTTGCACATATTTTTTACAAACCTAATCAAAGTTGAGAAAGTTTGACCGGCACACATCCCATAGTGACATCTATTTTGAGATGGAGGGAGTAGTACGGTTTATAGATATGTATATACAACCTAACGTACTAGTGTGTCAGTATTTAAATTAAAGAACATCTAACAACGGCCGGAGCTACAAAAGCTAGTTGCTGTAAAGATGTGCATAGTACAAAGCTGGAAAAGATGCAAAGTCGTCATTACATGGTAGCACATGAAAGACGGCTAAAATTAATTAATATTCAGCAAACAGGGTGAAAAGAATCTTGCGGTACAGTTGGAATCTCTTCCTAAGCTGCAGGGTCAAGGTGAATCTCGTATGTAGCTAGATTCAGATTCTCCATACACTGGCCCAGAGCCATTGGAGTTAATAATATATATAGTACATGACAGGCAGTTCGTACTTTCTTTATTTACCTGCACTTCACATACCAATCGCAAGATCACATGACAGGTATTACCATTGAACACTATTGTTCACTTGTACAAGTTTTTTAAACTTCTCAAGTACCACTTTTGTGCTTGCGAGTTGCACGATCCGAGGCTAGATAGATAGTATATATATATATAGTATAAAGGCAATGGCGGCTGCCTCTCGGTGGTGGTGGCTTTTAGAGTGTACTTAGGGTTAGAGTGCCGTCATTAATTAAATTGGAGCAGATCGACAAGTTCTTCAGGCTAAACGGCGAAACTAAAAGCCGGTGTGTTCTGCCGTTCTGGCATCGTCATGTATGTTGTCATTGGGTGGAGTGCCTCCAGCTCTATGCTAAGAGAATATATGCGCGTGTATAAAGGCAAGATGCATGGTCACAATTGTTCGTACACAAGTTAGTGGCGGCTAGTCACGCCAGACATAGCGCTGCAATGCGAATTGGCTTGTAGTCAATGGTAGGACAGTCGGTGGGGCGCTACCCACCGGGGTTCAAATCCTGGTGCTCGCACCTTTTCTTGGGATTTTCCCGGGATTTACCGGCGTTATGCATTAAGTGGTAGCGGCGTTCCGTCGGCGACGAAGGCGCCTATGGTGACTTCGAGAATCTCCAGATCTGCCCGGCTGCCCAGTCCTTCGGGAGGTGCTCATAGGGGTAGGGTTTTGCGTCGTGTGTTCATAGGGGTGAGTGTGCGCGTGCGTATTGTGGCGTCTGCGTTGTACTGTGTAATTCTCAAAAAAAACATAGCGCTGCAATAGTTTCCCTAAGAGGTGTACTTTGATCGCCCTAAAGACAAGCTTCGTGTGGTAGAGATTCCATCTAACAGTACATGGACTTGACCACACCTTAACCGTTCAGATTGACTAAAAAACTGTCTTAGTAGCACAGCTAGTCTGGGATGTAGACGAAGGACAGGGTCATGGGGGCATGGGCAGCGTGCATCCATGTTACTCAAGTACAAGTCGCCAGTTCTCTATTTGCTTTTATTAGGTCCTTTCTAAATTTTTATTACTTCATGTCGTTATTATTTCTTTTAATTTCGGTATGCCCAACATTCCCAACTTATGGCAAGCTAGCTAGGCTAATAATACATATCCGGCTTGATGGCTGCAAGGTTTTCCTTAGCCCTTTCCTTATATCCTTCTCTCAAGTACAAGTTGCAAGTTCTCTATTTGCTTTTTATTAGGTACTTTCTAATTTTTTTTTTTTTTTATTACTTCACGCTGTTATTATTTCTTTTAATTTTGGTATGCCCAACATCCCCTCCTTATAGCAAGCTAGGCTACATCCGGCTTGATTGCTGCAAGGTTTTCCTTACTATCAGCCTACATAGTTAGCTCTTCATTGTTAATACATATGACACACTTGTCTCTCTCACAGAGTTTCTCGATTCATATACCTAAGCTAGTTGTAAGTTTTACAACCTGCTTCTCCTCTCGCTCTCCTCCTTTATCACTTTCACTCAGCATTTAAATTGCACTATTTCTAAACATGAAAATGAAACACTAACTTATATCGTTGCAACTCCGAACCAAAGAAATCGATCGGTGCGAGCACGCGTCTCCCGACCGTTGCGGCTGGCTCGCCACCGCCCGCCGCCGGCGCCCGCGGCCACCCGACCCCCGGCGCCCGCCACCACCCCACATCCCCTTCCTCCTCTCTCCCCCTTCCAGCTCTCTCCCCAGCCCCCCCTCCTGGCGCTCGGTCTCGCGTGGGCGCGACCAGCGGCGGCAGCGGCGCCCCTCCGTCGCCGTCGACCGCCGGTGCTTCCCGCCACCGCGGGCCGGATCGGCGGCGGGCCTTCCCGCCCCGGAATCGGCGCTCGCTGCTCCTGCCGGACTTCGCCCGGCCCGGCGTCGGCGTCCGCGCTGTGGGAAGGCGCTCCCCTGCTCGGCACCGGGACCGCCCGCGTCGGGCTCGCCGGCGGCCGTGGGGGTCGCTCCCGTGGTTCGGAACAACCTGCCACCTCGCTGCTTCATGGAGCAGCCATGGCATCTAACGCCCCCAGCGTTGAGGCCGTTGGGGGCGATGTCGCCGTCGCCCGGCGTGCGGTCGTCCCCACCCGGCGGTACTCATCGTCTTCTCCCCTCCCGGTCTAGGCCCGGGAGGTGCGCGCGGACGGGTTCGCCGCCTCCGTCCTTTCTGGACCGGAAGCACCATCGAGCGGCAACTCCGCCCCTGCCCTCTTTGGCGAGGAGCGGCGGCGTGGCGCATCTTGACCCTGCCGCCGCGATAACGCCGCCCGGCCACGGACGCAGCCGGCATGCAGCTGACGCAACGTCGCCCGGTCGCGGCTGCTGGTGCGCGGCGGACCCGTCGCGTCCATCCCGGCGCTTCCACGATCGTCGCGCTCGTGCCGTGCACCTCCTCGTCCACTTGCCTCCTGCGCGCAGCACGGCGCATCGGGCGCGGGAGGCAAGCACCATCGCCCGTCGCCGTCCACCTCGGCGCCCTTCAGTGAGCCATGCGCATGCGCACCCACCCGTGGTGTCGGCGGAGGTGGCGGCGGCGGGGAGAAAGGCGCGCCCGGCCACGCCTGCGACACCAATCCGTGTTGGAGAGATCCTGCCCGCCTCCCTCGTCGTCGACGTTATTGGCGACGCCCACGCGCTGCGGTGAGTGGACGCCCGTCATTGGCGACACACGCGCCTCTAGTGGTGGACGGCAGGTGTGGTCGCCGTCGTCGTCGGCGGCGGCGGCGGCGTAGGCCTTCAAGGGTGGGCAACCCGTCGCCCGGCAAGCTGTCGTTGACCCAAAGCGGTCGGCGTCAACAACTGCGGCGACCTACATCGACGGCGTCGACCCGTTGGCGGCGAACGCGTTTGGCAGCGGGCCTCCGGCAGGGGGACCCAATGCTTGTGGAGATCGTCGCCTCGTGTTACGCACCGTGCCTCTTGCGGGGCGTCCGGCTCTCGACCCCACCCCACCGGTGCGGCTGATTGGTGGGCTGATCTGGTGGCAGTGGAGTTCGCGACCTCTTGCCCGTCGCCGGTGATCGGGGAGGCCCCTTCGATACAAGAGGATCCTGCTGCTCCAGCTTGAGCCTCTTCCGGTGTCCCCACGTGGGCGTGGCCACCGCCATCGGCGCGGCGGCGAAGGAGATTGAAGACGAGGATTTGTGTGCCGTTGCCATCGCCAATTCTCAAGTCGAGGCCACGCCTTCGCCGTGCCGCGCCTCCGGCCTCCACCCACACCCTGCGTCGTAGTGGCCGTATTGCCGCTACAACCTAGGGCTGCTAATGCGACCTTGCAGGCCCAAGCACCGTTGCTGCGAAAGTTGGGCTGCGAAGTGGGCGCTGGAGAGGCCCCAGCTGTCCTCGAGGACAAGGTCGAACCCTCTTCGGTAGCGCGCATGCCGCCGCCAGCGGCGCCCGTTTTGAGATGCTTCTTGATGGGCGTTTTGACCTCTCCGCCATGGAGCTCAATTTGGAGGGGCTCGCCGATGAGGAGACCTAGTGCAGCTTACGGTTACGGCTGTTTTTTGTCGCAAATTGGTCACCATGTAATCCTACTTGATGTATCCAGTAGTGGTTAGGTTTAAACGCCGGTAACTGTTTGGTTACCGGTGCTTCTTGTATTTTGATCTTTATTCTGCTTAATGAAATACGGCGCCTTGGCGCGGTCTCGAAAAAAAAATGAAAATGACAAAAACAAAAAAAAAAATTGAGGCAACTTCGGGGTCGAAAACATCCCCACCTGCAATATATTCCATAGATTCCGACCATTATTAGATTGGTGGGTGGAAGGCATGGCCTTTGCTACATGTTTGAGTTCATCAGAAAGGTACATGTCGAGGGAAGAAAGAAGAGATACAACACCACCAGCACCAGCAAAGCAGAACAAATAACATGCTACAGAGCTACAAGCTCAACATACATCTCTAACAAGCGTGAGCACGACATTCCCATCCTTTGCCACCATGATGACATACTCTGAAGATCTCTAACTGCAAGCAACTGTGTACGAGACAACAGGAATTTGATGTCAATTTGAACTGTTCACATGTTTATTAATGCAAGCAGTTAATTATGTACTGAAAACTTTAGATATATGTAGAGTCTTGTAAACTCATCTTAAAATATAAATAAAATGACTAACAATATTGCAATGATGATAGATGCATAATTTGATGTTGCATTCTAGTATTATTTCAGGTGACAAAAATGCACATTGGAATGATTGTTTAGTGTTTCAAAAGTTTAAAAGCATGTAATTTAGGGGAAAATGATTTTCATGAGAGAGAGAGAGAGAGCATTTTTCCTACCTAGCTATTGGAAAAAAAAAAAAAAAAAAAAACTTTAGATACTACAAGACACTCTAAGGAACAGTAATTACTAGCTTACTGTACTAAGGTTGCATGAAGCAGAATGGCCCATATGCATACATGTCTGCATTCTCATTGGATCCTGCACTTTTTACATTACAGGACTATAAAATGGTGGATCTATCAATTTTTTATTTACCATCCATGTGAAAAACAGATCTGCTGTAATGTTGCCTTTTCTAAAAAAAAACTCTTTAATAATGTATAATGTACAAGCTCCATCATTGCTTGCCTTCAGATTATATAAATAGCTAAGAGTGTAGGAGGTTGTAGCCATCGACCAAGCTCAGCTAGAGGCAAGGTAATTAACTTGAAGTAAACCCATCTAATTAGCTCTTTATTGATTCTTCAGCTAGTTAGTTTCACCACCTTCTCCTTCGAGCTACCAAATGGCCATCCAAAAGTCATACAACACTATGAGCACAATGGCTATAATGGTAGTAATCCTAGTCCTAGCCTGTCAAATCATGTCAGCTCATTGCACTCCTACTATGATACCAGCAAGTACTACTCCTAGAGTTCAGCAGTCGTCATCATCAGCTACCGGTACTTCAGCAACAAAAGCCGGGATGATGGAGGGCACAATCACTCCCACAGAAGGTGGTGTTCCTGGAGCGACAGAGGACGTTCGCCCTACCAATCAAACCACAGCCCCGGCATCGGCCATGCATTCACCCACAGCAAGATTGGGAGGAAGCTGCTTACGACGATCAGTCAATGATGATTGATGGATTATTCAACAGGCAGCCTGGAGTAGCAAGTAGCTTAGTTTGTTCGTTTGTTCCTCTTTCATATCTTGTTGGACCTTGTTCTTCTTAGCAACCCTTTGTAATAGTTTGGTATATCTACAATTATATAAATTTTTCATTTTTGCTGTCCTTTGCTTCGCAAATTCTCTACATACACCTAGATGGGGACTTGCATTTATTTGCCATTGCATGGTAGCTTGCCATTCTTCATGACCAGTAAGCTGTCGATCGCAAGGTTACTGACTTGATACTCACGGTGTTACTGAGTCGGTACTTCGATCATAAGCAGCTCGTCTTATTACATGTGTTAACTATAATTACGGCTACGCTTTTATTCAAATTGAAACTTAGTGCTGATGAAATCCATTTACTTCCTTCGATCCTTCTCCAAAATGAAAAACCATTTACCGGCTCCTTTAATTTGAAGCTTGTACACAAGTTTCTTGACCAACTTGCATTGTATATGATGCTAAAAAAACTTGCATTGCATACATGCATGCATGGCCATGATGTATATCAAAAGACTAATTAATAACACATTTTGTAAGTTCGTGCAGTTTGTGTAACTATGCAGGCATATTATGTTTCCCTATCCCCTACCTGGAATAATATGCAGCTGCAGGCGTAACGGCATCATATGTCAATGCAAGTCCCCAAATTAGGGCACCCATATATGTATGCCAAGTTGCCAACGTACCACATATAACCACCCTCTAGAGCAAGACTTAGGTTGTTCTGCTGCTGTTGCTTTATGTGAAGAAAAGGGAGTATCTCATTAAGACAAGGTAGATTGCAATGTTTGAGCACAAGGTGCTTGATTCATGGGTACTCTTGCTTTTTTAGATGAAGGATATTTTTTTCAATCGGGCCACTATATCCACAAGTAGATATATATAGCCAAAACATTACAAGAGTTCTTAGACTCTAAAACTCTCATATGAGAGAAAACACAAAATAAGAAAAAAAAAAAAAAGCTAAAAACAAAGCAAGAAAACTAGAAGACTAAGCTCCCATCTTCTTCTTCGCTAGCGCTCAATCTTACAACAACTTTATACAAAACACCAATCCATCACATCAGCTCTTCATCCCTCCAAACTGACCAAGATTGCCCTCTCAAGGACTCCATAGCGACGCCCCAGCAGAAGAGCAACATCAAGATGCCATTGCCGCCTGAACCAGCAACAGCACATGACTGTCTCATCACACGCCATGCAAAAACTGACTCTTTCCATCAGCTATAATGAGTATTAATTGGACACTCTTAACCTTTACTACACTTTAGCTTCGCAGGATATGTCCACACAAGCTCTTGTAAGAAGGTTTGATCGACTGAGAAACAGGTGATGTCCAACTTACTCGATCTATCTCATAGACTCTGTATTGTTATGATTTTCGTTGTAATTAATGGAAATGGAGTTTTATCCTGATTCAGAAAAGAAAATCTTTACTACTCTAACACTGTTTCATCAGGGACCTCAGCTCCGTAACCTCTTTGAGTCTTTGAGGTGATCAAGTATCAAAACTCTTGTTCAATTATATCGGTCAGATGATTATATAGACTATTTCCTTAAGAAAGTTCAAAGTTGAATGCCACCACCGCCCTACATATATATAATTCTTGCAAAGATAAATTAATTAAGACGATAGCAGAGAGAGGTAGAGGAAAAAACAGCTTTTTATATAAAAAAACAAAAACAGCATTAAAGCAGTTATATGTCTAACTGTCCTATACTATAGATGTACATTTGGCCCGCGACACGGTGGGTCCGGTCGAGGCCGGGATTTTTGGCACGGCACGCGCGGCACGGCCGGTCCGGTGTGGTAGCGGTCACGGCGGCACGGCCCGATGGCGGACCGGGCCATGGGCGCTGCCTCGCCCGTGGCACCGTGCCGGCACGGCCCGGTGGCGCCCGATGAATTTTGGCCCAATCCATATATATACTGCCGTTATTTCCATCCTAACCTAATTCCCCCTCACCCCTCGGACTCTCTCTCACACACTTGTTCCCCGTCAGGTCAACGATGTTCTTTCTCTCATCCCACTCCGCTCCAAAGCCGCAGGTGCGCCGCCCTCGCGACCCCTCCAGATGCAGCCGCTCGCGGCGGCGCCGAGCGTGGAGGCAGCCAGCGGCGGTGGTAGCGGCGGCGGCGGCAAAGCGCGGAGGCGGCCAGGCGGGGAGCGCCGCGCGGCGGGCGCCTAACGCGGTGGCGGCGCCCTAGCGCCAGCGGCCGCTGGCGGTCGCGGCGGCTACTGCGGCTCGGGCTGTGGGCGGCCCGGTGCCGCGGGGCGACGCGGCCCGTGGCCCGGTAAAATGGCCCACGGACGGGCCATGGGCTGAGGACGCGGCCGGCACGCGGTGGAGGCACGGCCGGTGTGGCTCGTGGCCCGGCGACCCGCGGCGGGCCAGCCGGCCCGGCCCGAAGGGCCCGGGCCGCACACCGGGCCGCCCGTTGGCCATCTATATCCTATACCGACATATATACTCCTACTGTATGCATGCTTACTTAACCCACTGCAAACAGCAAGCGTCCAACACTCCAAAGTCTCCAATTAACAACTACAGAGAACTGAATACGCACGTAATGGAGGGGTGCATGCATGCGTACTACCCACATGAGCTTTTGCATCTGTTGTCGCCAGATCGATCGAGCGTGTCCTGTGTCGTCCTCCCCTTCGTCTTGGGAACGAACTCACAAGAAAAAGTTACCCCCAATCAGACGTTGAAATATCCCTGCTTTGAATTTGCGCCTTCTTCCATCATGTGTGCATGTGTGATAGCCAGGCCTAAGCCCCTAGGAACTGATCTTTTAGGTAAAAAATGTTATGTGCCTGGGGTGTTGTCGTGCTAGTCCAGTCCAGTCAAGATGGGCACACATGCTGCATGTTGTCTTGCTAGCTGTCTCGAAGAGAGCGAGTTTTTTTTTTTTAATAAACAAAGACATCAACCAGCAGCAAGGCCGGAGCGAGAGAACAATTGAATTCACATGGTCACATGCAAGGCAAAAAGGACGCAACCTGTGCAGGCATCGCATGCAGGGCACGTACGTGTGTACTACCTTGATCGGTTTTGTCGTTGCGGAGCGCCGCCAGGACGAGTGGACGACCACCCCGACCACAGTCCGCGCAACAATAGGTAATTGGAGTTTTGTCAATATATGGAATATCCGCGGATCCTCAGGAATATTCAGCCGGCGCCGACATATAAGCTTGCAATGCATAGTATGGTTTATTTAGATGTATTTTAGTATTATTATATACTCCCTTACAGTGACGGAGCCAGAAAAAAAATTAGGTCGGGCTAATAAAACTCTAACCATGCTTATCACCTTCGAATTATATAATTATACATAAAATACAAGGAGGGGTTTAGGAGTGGCTCCACTACCTTACAGTCCGTAGGAGGGGCTGGAGCCCGGGTTGCTCGGGTGCTAGATCCATCCCAGCTCCCTCGGTTCCAAATTATAAGTACATTTGACGTATTTGGTCATCCATCTTATTATGCATCTCTAGATAATATAATATGTTTGCATATCATAATTTTATTGGTTTTGATTCACTAAACTACCTATACATATGTCGATCTTATGCTTAAGTTTTCTCTAACACTAGGTAGTATATATATAATTGCAACTTCGATCCAAAATCTTATGCTGGTGTTTAAAGGTTCTAAATTTATCCATGAACTTGTAATTGACACATAATTATGTCTGTTTTCAAATAATTATTGTTGCTTAAAATGCTAGAGTGTGCTATGAGTATGTTTGGATGGAGTCATCTTTTATAATGGAACCAATGGCGAAGAACAGAGAGATCCATCGAGGACAGTTTTGTCAATTAACAGTTATTAGCTGTGGTACTGCAACGTCAACATATCTATAGATCTATGAAAAAACATGAAATTTATTTTGGCAGCACAGGGGGAAATGCATGCCTTAGTTCCTTAGTAAGCAACGTTAAAACCATGATGTCTTTGTTTATTAAAAAAAAACTCGCTCTCTTCGAGACAGCTAGCAAGACAACATGCAGCATGTGTGCCCATCTTGACTGGACTGGACTAGCACGACAACACCCCAGGCACTTAACATTTTCCCCCTAGAAGATCGGTTCCTAGGGGCTTAGGCCTGCTATCACACATGCACACATGATGAAAAAACATGAAATTTATTTTGGCAGCAGGGGAAAACCATGATGTTGTAAAGATGTGTAGTATGAAGCTGGAAAGATGCAGAGCTACAAGGTAGAACAAAGGTGGCCAAAATTAATATTCAACGGACACTGGTGCAAAGAATCTTGCGATGCAGTTGGAATCTCTTCCTGAGGGGTCAAGGTGAATCTCGTATCTTGATTCTCCATACACTGGCCAGTGCCAGTGGAGCTAACAATATATATATGGTACACGACAGGTATACCAAATGCATGATCTCACATGGCAGGATTGATCTGAGCACAATTGTAAACTTACTCCGTACAAGTTTTCTTGAGCTCTGTCAACAGCATGCCACTCAGGTACAACTTTTGTGGTTGCGAGTTGCGCAGTACCTACGTACAAAGGCAATGGCGGCTGCCTGGTGGCTTTTAGAGTGTTGTAGGGCTAGGCCCGTCGCGCGCATAATTTGGAGCAGACAAGGTCTCCAAGCTAAATGGCGCAACTAAAGCCGGTGGCCTGACTTGATGTTGTCGTTGGAGTGGAGTGCTTCCAGCTGCATGCTAAGAGAATATACGCATCGTATATATAAAAGCGAGATGCATGGCTGCGCCGCCAGCCGTCGGTCGCATTGTCGTACACAAGTCAGTGGCGGCTAGCACTCACGCCTGGGCATCTAGCTGCAATAGTTTTCCTAAGAAGTGTACTTATCGGCATAAAAATTAGCTTCGTTGCAGAGATCTGACAGTACATGAACTTGACCTCCTTAACAGTTCAGAGTGACATGCAGTACCTGCCTAGCTAGCTTGTTGTATTCTTCAGCGCTTATGCGCGCGGTAGATTCATCAAGCAAGCCGAGTGCCGACGACGACATTCCGTCTGGATTCATCGTGTATAGGACACTGTTGTTGTGTCCTAGGTCGCCTAATTGATACCATGCATCCACTTGCCGCTAAACAAAAATGGTAGCAATTGTTCCTTGTTATATAAATTGTACGAGATGGATGCAATCATGCTCAAGTGCAGCCGGCTTCCGGCTATATGTATCGAAATGGCTTCATGTAACAAACTTAATCTCTATCTTTTTCACTATTTAGAAAAGGATCTTAGTTCATCGATGCTTGATGAACACAAGCCCCAGTTTTAATTTCGGTGATTGATCGAGCATAATGATATTATGGCTAATTTTATTCCGTAGGGACATATTAACAAAGCGTTAGTCACATTGAGAGGACCGCATGGTTATATATCTGGGCCCTTGGATTTCATATTTGGAGTATGGAGCAAAAACATTTGTGAAGGATAAAGACATGATAATGTGTCTAACTGTTGAATTTGATCATGGCACACTAAGACTTAGTATGGCCTATTCTTTTATCTTTGATACTGTACTATTAAGGGGGTCGAGTAGCTCGACCAAAGTTAGATTAGAGAGTATCTGGATGCACACATGCATATCACACGTACTACTACGAAATACATTTTCAGAGTCGATCAAAAGTAATTTACATATGTAAACAACATTGTTGATCTGGATTTCCAGAGGTGCTCAATGCCTCTAGAAAAATAATTTTTAATAAAAATTAAAAAACATGAACCCACCACCGAGCCTTGAGCCGTCTCCATGCCCACTCTGATCGAAGCCCATCCCAGTTGAATCCGAGTGCCCCATGTGTTGATGTGTTGTTGTCATGCCTACCACGAACCCACATGTCTTCCATCAATGTCATGGATCCACCATGACCGCCATGGAGCCATTGTTCGCCACTAAACAATTATAGTAGCAAGTTGTTTCTACTACTAGATCACTCAATCACAAAGAGCTAGCAACTAAACAAAGCTACTCCTGTGAGCTAAACAAGAGAAGAGAAACTAAAACTGCCTACTCTAGAGACTACAACTAAACACACTACATTGGAGAGCAAACCAAGCAAGCAACAACTACATGAGCTATATATATGAAAGAGAAGCACAAGTGTAGATGATCAAACCACTGATTGCAAGAGGACACAAGATTTATCCCCATGGTTAGGTTGGATGTGCCAGTTGAAACCATGGGTGTTCCACTTGGCTCCATTTCATACCTTGATGGAAATCGACATTTAGTCGACGTGTAAGACAATCCATCCTTAGTATGTTTCCTCTTCACATGGGCAAGAGTGGTGAGCTTGGTTGGGGTAGCGGTAGGTCACCCGACCCCTATAAGGGTTTCCCGACGTCCCATTCCAGCCTTTGGAGTGAGCACCTGCTTCCTTTGGGCTTGCTCTTGAGTAGAGAGGATCTGGACCAAGTTTGAGGGGCATTCAGCTGAGGTGGTCTAGGTGGTCTGACCCATATGTTGGGGTCGCCCAACACCTACTTCGTATTGTTCTAGCCCGGATCACGTCGTGATCTTCGAAAGGTGTAAGTTTATCGTCGGGGCTCCGAATTGAGTGACTCAAAACTCCATTTCATATGTGTCTCGAGCTATTCGAAATGGTTGTAGACAAACTGAACATATGATATCATGTTTTTTTACCATGTTCCAACATTCATAGTCACAAAAACATGTGGAATTGATTAGAGTTAAGCCCTATGACTATGGTGGATGTCAATTGTATTACCAATCAAAGCCTAAGTTGATATGGTCTGAAAAAAAAAGGAGTAGTGACCATCGACAAGCTCCCTACACTTAGAACTTTGCTCGTTCTGACTAAAGGATATGAATAGGTAAAAAGACTAAGCCAATGCAAGATTCATGTAGATTTAATATGCAACTTTCTTTAGATATGAAGCAAGTATTATTCCAAGTCACATACCCATACATGTGGGTTTTGAAGTGGCTACAACATCACCTTGGGTGTTTCATGCTTAAAGCCTGCAAGCAGTAGACCACCAAAGAGATCATTGTAAATAATCACATAGAAAGCATGAGATCTAGCATGCGGGAAGTAGAATCACGATAACAACGACAGATGCATAATTTTGATGTTGAGTTCAATAGTCTTATTTCTAGGTGACAAAAAACCATGCACACATTGGGATAATTGTTCAATGTTTCAAAAGTTTAAAAGCATGTACTCTCTCTATCCCAAATTGTAAGTCGTCATTCCAAAAATCTTGGAGAGTCAAAGCTTCTCATGTTTAACCAAATTTATATGATAAACATTCATGATGCTAAATAAGTACCATTAGATTCTTCATTAATTATATTTCCATAATATACCTATTTGATGTCATAAATATTATAGTTTTCTCTATATTTTTGGTCAAATTGAGATGTTTTGACTCTCCAAAATATTTGGAATGACTTGAATTTGGAGTGGAAGAACGTCATTCCAAAAATCTTGGAGAGTCAAAGCTTCTCATGTTTAACCAAATTTATATGATAAACATTCATGATGCTAAATAAGTACCATTAGATTCTTCATTAATTATATTTCCATAATATACCTATTTGATGTCATAAATATTATAGTTTTTCTCTATATTTTTGGTCAAATTGAGATGTTTTGACTCTCCAAAATATTTGGAATGACTTAGAATTTGGAGTGGAAGAAGTATAGTTTAGGAAATTAGTGGTTGTTGTCATTAGAGGTAGTATATTCCCTGCCTAGCTATTTGAAAAACCGAGCTAGAAGCCTCGCGCACCTTTTTACTACATGACTACAAAATAAATTCTCAACCAAAATTTTATTCTCCGTCCATGTGCAGGACAGACTGTAACAAATCTTTGATAATGTACATGCTCCGTCGATGTTTGCCTATAAATAGCTAGGAGCGCAGGAGCTTGTAGCCAACGACCAAGCTAGAGGCAAGGTAACGACTTGAAGTAAAATCTCATCGTATTAGTTCTTTATAGGTTCTTCAGCTAGGTTTCATCACTACTAGCTTGCTCCTTCGAGCTCTAGCAATGGCCATTCAAAAGTCATACAACAATATGAGCATGGCTCTAATGGTAATAGTCCTAGTTCTCGCATGTCAATTCATGTCAGCTCAATGCACTCCTACTATGATAGTACTAGCAAATACTCCTAGAAGAAACCTGCTAGCAGCAGTGCAGTCGTCAGCTACCACTGCTTCGATGACAACAAAAGCAGCCAGGGTGATGGTGGAGGGCACACTCACTCCCACAGAAGGTGGTGTTCCTGGAGCGGCAGAGGACGTCCGCCCTACTAACCCAAGCCACAGCCCTGGGATCGGTCATGCATTCACCCACAGCAGGATTGGGAGGAAGCTGCTCACTACCATGTCAGTCTGGCCATGATGATGAAGATTATATTCAACAGCTGCAGGCATTAAGCAAGTAGCTTTAGTTAATTTAATTTGTTCGTTCCCCGGCCCTTTCGTCTAGCTAGTTGCAAATTTACTACTTTAATTCTTCGTTTTAGTTGCATGCCCATTGTAATGGTAATTTGGTATATCCATGATTGTATGAATTTGTCATTTTTCTGTCGTCCGCTTTGCAAATTCCGCATACACCTAAAGATGGGACGTACGTACTTGCATTTATTTGCCATTGCATGGTAGCAGGCATGACATTCTCCATTACCAGTACGTAGGGCTGTCACACGGTTATTGAGTTGATACTCAAAGCAGCTCGTCGTCGTACAACATATGTGAATGAACTATGATTATGGGCTTCTATTCAAATAACTGAAACATAGTGTGTGCTGATGACGATCCATTTACTTCCTTTGTTTCTCCAACATGAAAACCCGTACATGTATGCATGGCAACGATGTATATATTTATATCAAAAGGCTCTATTAACACATTTTCAAGGTCGAGCATTTTGTGTAAATGCATGCATGTTAATTAAGTTTGTCCCCTATCCCTCTGCCTGGAATTAATAATATGCACCTGCCGGCATAACAACATCATATATTTTCGCTCGCCGGATATGCACACTACCAGAATCCTAAATTACCTTTGCGGCTAGGAATTTCCATGGGTGCCCAAATCGATCAAACTGTCAAGGAAAGGGTAGTTTTCTTGGCGGTCCTACACCACACTCAAAGGAAACATATATTACTTGGCTATTTATGTAAACCACTAAGGAAGATGTGTGTTTCCCTGGAGGTTTTGAACCAACACCAAGGAAATGAGTGTTATTTGAAACCGCCATGTAAATTTTCATTTCCTTTGGGGTTATTGATTTTCTTGAAGGTCAGCACCCAAGAAAATGCTTATGAGTATTTTGGTGTCTCCAACAGAAAAAAAAACAATAATATCTTAAAGTTGTCTAAAAGTCCTAAAAGTTGGCATGAGATCAATTCTTGAGTGTCTTTGCTTGGCGGTTTATGGTCAAGGATATTTCCTTTGCGGTTTTTCCCTGTTTTTTTTCCCCTTTCCTTGTCGGTTTTGGCCGCCAAGGAAATTCGTAGTGGCATGTCCACTTACTCATCTCGTACAACTATATTGCTACCACGATTCAAAACAATCTTTATCCTGATTCGAAAAATTATTTACTTCTACAACATCTATATGAGTCGCCTCAACCATTCATGACTCAATGTCTGCAATCAACGATTTCGTCGGGGACATTTGTAATGCCTTTGATTGAGGTGAGTACATCCTAGAAACATAGGCCATGCAATCAGTTTCTAGAATTGTTGGTTTATCATCGTGGACATCTGTGACGCCTTTGAGGCGAGTACGCCCTAAAACACATGTCGTGTGCAATCAGGTCCTTTGAGGTGATCAAACCATTGCTCTCAGCCATATGTAACCCTTCCTCAGAAGCTAGGAATTCTGCCTCCTCCACTGGGTAAGCAGTCAAACAACACTCTACAAGATGGCGGAAAACTAGTCTTCCTTTCTTGTATGGCACTACAACGCTTGTTCAATTATATATTAGCCATGCATCCTGTCACACACCCAACTCGGGCCGTATTCCTCGGCAGAGAATGAAATTAAGAAGGGATGCCACCGCCACGCCGCGAGCAGGCTCCACACAGCATGCCCTAGCCGCATGCGCATGTGGGAGAGGGCGCCAGCGGCACTACCATGCAACCGCTAGTCACACCGCCATCGCTATGGATTACCATATGTGGAGTTTTAGTTGGTTTTAGGGAAGAGTTAGTTAAGATATGAAGTCAAGTTAGTTAAGATAGAAAGGAGAATCTGAATCTCTCTCTCTCTCTCGCCTGCCCTAGCCACCACCACCAACGCCGCACTCACCGGCGCGGCTGCCCTAGCCATTGCCTCTGCGCTCGCCCCAAGCGACCCCCCTCCCGGCCCCACGAACCCTCTAACATATGTTATCCGGAGACCAGCTCGATCCGCTCCCGTTGCAATGGGTGACTCTAGGAAGATCTAGGGACTCTTCCTCGCAGCCTTCTCCAAGGTCATCCTCGCCAAGGTCAGCACTCTTGCCATATAGAACACCAATGTCATCAACTTCTGGTGACCACCAAGACAGGGAGCCCAGTTGAGACGGGTCTTGACAAGGAGCCCCGGCACGACAAAGCCATCCTCACCAGCAAGATGGAGATCGCCACCATGCACATGTGATGGAGAAAGCAGGTCACGACTTCCTCGGAGCACAGGCCGTTGCGGCCACATCACAGACAGTGCTGGAGGTTGCCACGAAGTTGGAGGCCAAGCTCTTTTGCAAAGAGGAGCGTAAGCCCCCCTGGGATCTGTGCCAGGCGCCCTCCTAGGCATGGAGATTCGTTAGCAGGGTAAAAATCTACACCGTAGGATCGGTGGTCAGAGCCACCAAAGAACGTGGAGACGGCCACGGTCCCCGCACCGACATATGAGAACTCTGAAACATCATGTGGGGTTGGGGGTTGGGGGGGGGTTCCCATATAGGTCAGATGGTTCATTTGTTTTTGTAGTCCTTTTCTAGTCCGATGATTACATAATATTACTTCCTAAAGAAAAAGGTAAAAGGTTGAATGCCAGTGCCCCACTAGCAATATATAATTCTTACAAGATAAATTAACTAGTGACATATATAGCAGAAGGAAAAGCAGATTTTTTTTTTTAAAAAAAAGGAAAAAACCAAGCTGCCTGAAAGCAGTTATTATGTCCAACGACTAACCGTCCTGTACGGCCGCATATAGTATAGTATATATGCATGCGTAATTTTAATCCACTTGAAACAGCAACGGCCGTCCAACACTCCAGCTAACACAGAACTAATACTATGCTGCATTCAACCGAATCTATCGAGGCACCTAACGGCGCGTAATGGAGAGGCGCATGCGTGCATGCCTACTACATGAGCTTTTGCATCTGTTGTCTGATTGGGAGCTCACTAGAAAAGGGGACCGATCCAGTCTTGAGATGTACTTGATTGGGATTATTATTGTTGTTAAAGTAGTACTCCTACCTGGTTGTACTTGTATACGAGAAGTTCGCCGTACTCACATATATATACTGGACTACACAGGCCGGTCAAAAAAGGCCACACCCATGCATGCTGCATGATGGCTACTGGCTTATGCATGTTACGTCGCTGCTTAAAAGTTAAAACCCCCACCCTACCTGTCTCGAGGGAGCGACTTGCTACTTGTACTAATAAAGACATCAACATGCAGAGAACTGGAATTAATAATTGGCATTGTCACATGCAATGCAAAAGCGGGCTCGCAAACACTTTGGAGAGAACGTGCATGCACGCATTGCGTCGCATGCAGTGCACGTACGTATGTCATGCCTCGATCGGTTTGTCGTTACCGAGCGCCGTCAGGATTATATGACCCCAACCGCAAGTCTCCATGCAACAATAGGTAATTGAAGTTGTCAATAGAATATGCGGGTCCCTTCAGAATATTCAGCCTGCGCCGCCATACAAATTATAATCAGTACCGCCTCCGTGGATAAACTAATGCAATTATATATGGATGCTTGTCAACAAAAAGTGGAATTAGCGCCGATCAAAGTAGTTCAACTTTGGTCAAATTTAGAAAAATATTACTAGTATTTATATTTCCAAATATTTTTTATAAAATATATAGTATTCTATAACAATAATGATATTTATTCTGTGCCATAATGTTAACACTTATGCAGGGGATTGCACTTAACGATGTAGTTAGATCAGTAATTAAAGATAAGGAAAAACATGGAATTTATTTAGGCAGGTGGTGCCTTGGTGTCCTTTGTTATAATCACACATAATTTATATCTTACGGCATGTAGGTGTAAAAGATGTGTAGTACGAAGCTGGAAAGATAAATGCAAAGTAACATGGTAGTACATGAAAGCCGGCCAAAAATAATATTCGACGATGAGTGCTGAAATCTTGCGATACTTGGAATCTCTTCGTAAGGATGGAGGGTCAAGGTGAATATCGTATGTAGCAGATTCAGATTCTCCATACACTGGCCCAGAGCCATTGGAGTTAAATGTATATAGTACAATTAATGACAGGCAGTTCTAACTTTCTTTATGTCCAATTCACATACCAAACGCAAGATCATCGATCACATGGCAGCTAGCATTGAGAGCACTACACTAGCAACGAAAATGATTTTACGAGACACTGCACAATCTTTTGCGTGGCGGGCGTTTTTTTGTTTTTACGTGGCGGGCAATAATGGCCGCCACGTAAATCAATTACGGGCATCTTAAAGGCGCCACGAAAAATGGAAAAATGGAGAGGCCCAACAGACCCAGAATGAGTTCGACAACATGCTCGCATATACATAGCGGTGTTAGGGTTTGGGGCACTCGGCCTCACCGCCTCCCTCTCCTCTCTCTCACCCGTCTCCCCTCCTCTCTCACTCCGTCTCCCTCTCCCACTCTCGTCGACGCAGCGGCCCAAAGCGCCACAACTCCTCCTTCCCATTCTCTCCACTCTTCCCGGCCGGCCATCCCTCCTCCCCTCCCCTCCCACTCTCGGGCCGGACACGGCATGGAGGGTGGATCCAAGCGCTTGGGCCGGATCCTAGCGTCCCAGCGGCGGATCAGCGGTTCCCGGTGGCCCGGGCGGCGGATCCGGTCGACCTGGCGGTGGATCGGGCCACCGGCTAGTCCCGGCAGCGGATCTGCGGGGCGGTGCAAGGAGGTTGGCGGTCAGCGGATGCGTGAGGGCGGTGCAAGGAGGCCGGCGGCATCTCGACCAGGCCCTAGATCCGGCGGCGCGCGAGGTCCATGCGGCGCGGCGAGGGCGGATCCGCCTAGGTGGAGGCCGGAGGCAACGGCCCCTCAACCTCCCGGCGGTGCTCGCGGGGCTTAGATCCGCGGCCCGGTGGCGACGCTCGCGATCACGGATCCACCGGCGGCACATCTCTGACCAGATCCGGGTGCGGCGGCGGCGCGAGGGCCCTTGCAGAGCCCGATCCGCGGCCGGGCGTCCCTAGCGGCGCCTCCCGATCTGCGGATGTCGCGGCGTTTGCAGACTTGGGCTCGATGTCGGGCCCGTATGGAGGAACGGCACCGGGCTCGAGCTTGTTTTATTTTTTCATTAACCGTGGCGAGCACTATAGACCCGCCACGGTAATTAACCCATTTTGCGTGACCTTTCATGCCCGACGGGCTTCCACCGCCCGCCCGCAAAAAATCTAATCTTTACATCACCCTAAAACATTTAGATTACTAGTGCTATATATTATTGTTCACTTACAATGGGTGTGTTTGGTTGCAACATTTTTGGGCTGGCCGGGCTAGCTCGGGCCAAGTTTTTAGTGTTTGGTTGCAAAATGATGGAACGTAGCCGAGGCTAGGGCTGGCCAAAATGGATGAGAGTTAGCCGGGCTAGGATTGAATTGCGGGGTTGGTGTTTCTTTCCTCGCCCGAGGCCGGCTAGCCACCACTCTCGTTCCCTCACCTCCAATCCTTACCGCGCGCCCAGCTCCGCATGTCCCGCCGCCCGCAACCGCCCTCCCTCTCCACACGCCGGTGCTTCTTCCCGCGCCCGGTGCCCGTAGGAAGAGCGGGTGCGTCTCCTTCCCCATGGAGCTCGTGGATCCGGAGATCTAGGTCGATGTGGCCTCCTCGCTGGGGATAGAGACAGCCCGGGTCAATGATGTGAAAGTGATCCCAGCGGAACACTTGGGCGCAGCGAGGAGCTGACCAAGGACCGCCCTTAGTACGGGGCGGTTCGACTGGCGAGCATCCCATCGGCCCTGCGGCATGCTGCGCATCGGGTGGGCGAGAACGGCATCCTCACGTGACCACGGCGCGGACAAGGCGGCCGGCTGGCGGTCCAAGTCGATCTCCATCACCAACGACAAGGGCGGCTCAGCGGAGGAGATCGACCGGGCGGATGGTGCGAGCTCAGCCATGGGGCTCTGCACAAGCCGCCCAGCTGCTGGTTCGAAGACCTCGTTGCGCTAGGCCTGCCCCCCGCGGTGCTGGCGTCGCCTCGGCGCTCATGGCGAGGGCACCGACCACGACGTCGTCGCCCGTTCCTCTTCTACTACCTCAAGTGCCGCATCGCCGGTCGCGGCGCTGAGGACAAGAAGGTGATGCTGGAGGCGTCACGGCCATCCTCGACCGGAGCGCGGTCTCCTGCAAGGGCGGGCCAGCTGAAGCCGTGTCGCCGTCCCTCCCCCGTCGCGAGGGAAGCGCCCCCAACGGTAGCTACAACCCACGACAATGATGTGGTTGGCGGCGAAGAACGATAAGCATGCCCACCACATGTTTTGATAAAATGTCTCAAAGGAGGTGAACTCACCAGCTTGAGGAAGAGGTATTTGTATGCAAATCAAGCAGGCAACCAAACACCCAAACCTGAAAACTTGGCTACATTTGAACAAAATCTGCGTAACAACCAAACAAGTGCATTTGGCTACATATAGCCAGGTTTTTTCTGGCCAGGCTAGGATAGGCTAGCCAGGCTCCACTAGGCTCCACAACCAAACACACTCAATGAGTTCTCTTGAGCTCCTCAAGTACCACTTTTGACTGCGAGTTGCGCGATTTGAAGCTAACTAGACAAGGTCGTGGCGGCTGTCTCTGCCCTCTGGTGGTGGCTTTTTAGAGTGTACTTAGGGCTAGTGCGTGCCGTCATTAACTTGGAGCAGACAAACGTGCACTATTGTTCTTTTCTCAATCGATCAGTACCTGTCTAGCGTGTATGCTTCAGCAATGCACGGTATATATATTCAAGCTGGCCGAAGACTGACGACGACATTCCGTCTGGATTCATCATATCGTGCATGACGCCTTTGTTGTGTCCAGTACGGTAGTACCTGTCCCGCCGGGTAGCCTACCTGATACTTTCCACTTGCAACTAAACAATGTTGATCAAGTGCAAATTAATTGCTATGTAATCTCGATGTGGCTTCATGTAATTATATACATTCTTATTATGTTCTGGTCCCTCTTTTCCACCACTTAAAAAAACAGAGGTCTTTATCGATGTTTGAACAAGGAAGCCCAATTTTAATTTCAGTAATAATCGTTGTGCATAAGGATATGACCGGTAATTCCTCAAGCCTCACTGGACTCTCACTCTCCGGTAGTCGGTGACGTGCTCTCTAGTATACCACCGAGGAGGTCCGGTGAGCTCACAATAGCAACACTGAGCACATTGAACTTCCGGTGTGGGTGTAAAAACACCCCCACAGACACCGTGTCTGGCTCTCAATCATTTGTCAAATGGCTAACTCAATTGGTGTCCAACAAGACAACCAACACCTTTAGCATTAACTTAGCATTTTCAGCCGAAACATTATTACATATATAAACGTTGTCACTTGCATCCTTGCATTGTACTCAATCTAAATGCACTCTCGAGTTAGATCTCGATCACCTAGTTGGAGTATATAATGGATTAGCAAATATATTTGCCCCTCGTATGATAATCTATCTTAAACCCAGCCAAAAGAAGTTCTCTACACATCATAGACCGGTGAAATGACATGTCCTACAAGCATATACCTTTGCCTTGCGCATTTTCGCTTTCATCTCCATTATGATGTTTGCAAGCATCTATTTCTCCACATCAACTCCATCTTCACACGGTCATCTTCATATGAAATTCACCATTTCTTATTCACTTGACTTTGTCTTCCCCTAATGATCCTTCTACCATCACTCCATCAAGCCACTTGATATCTTCACAGATCATTATTTATTACTTTCGGCGATGTTGGGACTTTGCTTTCTCCTATGGGCCAAGGCCACTAGAAGAGGGCCAACAAAGTGGAGTTAGTGGGGGAGTTGTAAATCTAGCCCCCACCGGAAATGGTCGCATGTAAATTTACCTTTGCTTATAAATATATAGGGTGCCATGAGAAAAAAAGGGGGCTCCTCTCTCACACACACAAAACCGCATCACACCTCCTCTTTCTCCTCTCCCCTGTTAGGGACTAAGGTCCAACATTAGTGCCCACCGTGGGACTCCGAACCCACGACCACAAGATTAAGAGCCTTGTAAATGCCATATCCTATACGAGACTATGTCATATCCCATCATATTCAATATGTCCATCACTTGGATCATCATGTTCATCAACTCTCCACTAGTTGGACATTTCACCTCACATGCTAATGCCGCCATGCCATTCCATGGCCTTCAATTCATGTTGCTCAACTTGCTTGTGGGCTAATCATTTATTCATTCAATATGAAGTTTTTGTTATTAGTCCACCTAAGATTGTTACTCAATACTAAAAACGAAATCAGAACTTTCAGCCAGGGAAGTTTCCTTAGACTTGTGTAGTGTTGGTTGTAGGGGAACAAGTGCAGTCATGCAAGGAAGTGGACTCCCCTGCCAAAAAAAGCTCCTGAGAAGGTGTTATAGACATGTGGACAGAAAAAATCATGTCAATGGTCCAAGTGGAAAACCCCAGCCTACCTTGCACCATATCATGGTGGCTTAGTGCAACTCCGATGGTACATACTTCATTTGTCTCCTCATTAGCCACATATTTAAGTTGTGTCAAATTTTTAGTTAAGCGAGAAGGGAGAGGAGGCGTGAAGGGGAAAAGACGGACATGGGGAGAGGGGCGGTGATGATTTGATTAGTAAATGGACAACAACCGGTTAAAGAAAAAAACTGATTAACAACGGGGAGCAGGTTAAGTTCCGTTCGTTCGCGTCTGTCTGTCTGTCGCTCTATTCTTTTTGATATATATAGCATATATAATAAATACTCGCGCACTCATTGAGCATGAGGGTTTTCCATCCATTGTTAAAAACTCTGTACCTCTAGGATGAGTGGAAATATATTTTTTATTTTAGTAATAGGATATCACAATTACATGCATGTTTTATTTTAGTAATAGGATATCACAATTACATGCATGTTTATATATGCAGAGTCTAAACATAGAAAAATATATATACTAGCATGATCCTGCGCAAATAGGAAGCATTACCATATAAGTTTATGCATAAAACCAATGATTTGTTCTTTTTTAAATTTTAGGAACACACACATGCGTAAAATTATTCATGTTGCTACTATCTCAAGTTATAAATACATACACCCCATATAAATGGTGTGGATGCTGATAGTTCAAAAACATCAACGACGCATTGTTCCAACCACTGCGGAGTAAGATACAAATCATAACAATCTCAAATTCTAAATGACAAACATGCCATTGGAGCAACAACATCCATAATGGAGGATATGATTATGCGAGAAAAAAACATAGATCTGGACGAGGGCACAATGATTCTTTGCATGGTTGGAGCAGGATACCCATGTTGCATATTACATATAAGGTTGTGTTTAGATCCAAACTTTATGATTTCAGTCACATCAGTTTTTTTTTTGCTTCATGCATGAAACATCAAATGTATGGGAAAAAAATGTATGGAGTAGCAAGTAGCTTAGTTTGTTCGTTTGTTCCTATTTCATATCTTGTTGGACCTTGTTCTTCTTAGTTACCCTTTGTATTAGTTTGGTATATCTATGATTATATGAATTTTTCATTTTGGCTATCCTTTGCCCCAAATTCTCTGCATACACCTAGATGGGGACTTGCATTTATTTGCCATTGCATGTGGTAGCTTGCCATTCTTCATGACTAGTAAGCTGTCGATCACACGGTTAGTGACTTGATACTCACGGTTCTTGAGTCGGTATTGCCGATCATAAGCAGCTCGTCTTCTTACATGTGTTAACTATAGTGCGGCTACGCTTTTTATTCAAATTGAAACTTAATTGCTGATGAAATCCATTTACTTCCTTCATTCTCCAAAATGAAAAACCATTTAGCAGCTCCTTTGAAGCTTGTACACAAGTTTTCTTGACCAACTTTTGCATTGTATATGATGCTAAAAAACTTGCATTGCATACATGCATGCATAGCCATCATGTATAGCAAAGGCTAATTAATAACACATTTTTGTAAGTTCATGCGGTTTGTGTAACTATGCAGGCATATTATGTTTCCCCATCCCCTACCTGAATAATGTATGCAGCTGCAGGGCGTAACAACATCATATGTCGATGCAAGTCCCCAAATTAGGGCACCCATATGTATGCCAAAGTTGCCAACACACATATAACCACCCTCTAGGGCACCCACCGGCCATATTAGGAGAGTTAGGTTGTTTTGCTGCTGTTGCTTTATGTGAAGAAAGGGGAGTATCTCATTAAGACAAGGTAGATTACAATGTTTGAGCACAAGGTGCTTGATTCATGGGTACTCTTGCTTTTTTTAGATGAAGGATATTTTTCAATCGGTCTTTATATCCACAAGTAGATATATATAGCCAAAACGTTACAAGATTTCTTAGAAGCGTAAACTCTCATATGAGAGAAAACACAAAATAAGAAGAAAAAAAAAGCTAAATACAAAGCAAAACTAGAAGACTAAGCTCCATCTTCTTCTTCGCTTGCGCTCCGGTCTTACAATAACTTTATGCAAAGCACCAATTCATCATAAGCTCTTCATTCCCTCAAACTGACCAAGATTGCCCTCTCAAAGGACTCCATAAGCGACACCCAATGCGGAAGAGGAAACATCAAGATGCCACCGCCTGAACGACAACAACACATATTTGTCTCATCACACGCCATGCAAAAATTGACTCTTTCCATCAATATATTGAGTATTGGACACTCTTAACCTTTACTACACTTTTCGCAGTATATGTCCACACAAGCTCTTGTAAGTAGGTTTGATCGACTGAGACACAACTGATGTCCAACTTACTCCATAGACTCTATATTGTTACCATGATTTTTTCGTAATGGAAATGAGGCTTTATCTTGATTGAAAAAGAAAATCTTTACTACCAACATCTATATAAGTCGCTCATTGATGACTTCATGTCTACAAGCAAACAACTGTTTCGTTAGGGACCTCAACTCCGTAACTTCTTGTCACAGCCGCTACGGGGAGGGGGTTGAGACATGACAGGCGGCGGCAAGACAGGGCTAGGGCGGGGCAAGAGCAAAAAGCAATGGAATACTTCTTTATTTGTCAGTCCCTAAAAAGATTACATCCTTATTGTTTATATAGCTAGCCTGCTGTGGGACTTTTATCTCAAGCAATCTCTAAAGGTTTCCTTATATTTTGGAATACTTTTAAAGCAAATTCTTATTCTTTTCCTAATAGGAGATTTCCTATAGGTGGAATATCTCCTGCACAAAAAAAAAATCCTAATCTAATCCGAATCTGGAGGAGGAAGGGGTCTGCTTTTTTTTTTGAATTACCGAATCGCTCACACACGCCGCGCTCACCCCTATGAACCTGCGATGCATAAACCCTGCCCTAGAGCACCTCCGAGAAGGGTGGCGGCCGGCAGTCACGGAGATTCTCGAGTCACCGTAGGCGCCTCGTCGTCGAGCGGGAGCGTCGCTTACCACTTAATGCATAACGCCGGTAAATCACGGGAAAATCCCAAGAAAAGGTGCGAGCACGGGATTTGAACGGTGGGTAGCGTCCCCTTTGGACGCGTCTACCATTGGACTACAAGCCAATTAGCGGCAGCCCACGCTGTAGGCGTAGCGCGCCCGCTTGTGGGCCGGCCCGGACCGGCTAGGCCGCGCTGCCCCTCGGGCTGGGCCGGTCTGTACTGTGACACCTCTTTTTGAGAGCCTTTGGGGTGATCAAGTATCAAAACTCTTGTTTATATCGGTCAGATGGTCTATTTCCTAAAGAAAAGTTCAAAAGTTGATTAATCCACTGCAGACAGCAAGCGTCCAACACTCAATTAATTAACAACTACAGAACTGAATACTATACTGAATGCGAGGGTGCATGCGTGCGTACTACCCACGCAGGCTTTTGCATCTGCTGTCGCCAGATCGATCGAGCGTGTCCATCCTCGTTCTGTCGTCCCCCTTCGTCTTGGAACAAACTCACTAGAAAAGTTACCCCAATCAGACGTTGAAATGTCCCTGCTTTTGCGCCGTCCTCCATCATGTGTGTGCATATTGTGATGAAGCTAGGCCTAATAAGCCCCCTGGGAAGCGATCTTTTATGTAAAATGTCTATGTTACGAGACACAAGGCTTGCTTATGTTTTTCTATTCGATCGGTTTTGTAATAGTGGGCATGTACATCCGTATGTAGAAAAATGGATTTTATTATCCATTATCTAAAAAATGTAAAAATGTTAAGTATCTCTGGGTGTTGTCGTGCTAGGGTCAGTCCAGTCCAGTCAAGATGGGCACACATGCTGCATGTTTGTCTTGTTCCATTTCATGGTCACATGCAAGACATCTCGGATTTCGTACTACGTATGTACTCTACCTTTGTTACTGAGCGCCGTCAGGACGTACGAGTGGACAACCACCCGACCACAGTCCGCGCAACAATAGGAAATTGAAGTTTGTCAACATATAGAATATGCGCGGTTCCTCAGGAATATCAGCCGGCGCCGTTGGGCGTATATATATATGCTTGGAACGTAGTACGGTTTATTTAGATGTAGGTTAGTATTGTATACTCTGTTCCAAATATTGTTAGGCGTTTTAACTCTTTGGTACATCCATTTCGCTATGCATTTGCATATAATATGTTGGCATATTATAAGCATCTAATGAATTATATTGGTATTCATTCACGAAACTACCTGTACAAGTGTTTCTAACACTCTAGTATATAATTGCAACTTTGTTTAAAGGTTCTAAATTTATAGATCCATGAACTTGTAATTGACACTATGTCCCTTTTCAAATAATGTTAATAACTACAGTGTATGCTAGCATATCCATCTATGACATGTAACAGCTAGTTCAAAACTGAAACAAAATTAAATAAGGTTAGTAAGCAGCGGTTAGATCAACATCTATAGCTCTATGCACCAACATGAAATTTATTTTGGCAGCAAGGGGAAATATGCATGCCTTAGTGTCCCTTGTTATTATCACATACTCGTACTAATGTCTAAAACTATGTAGATGTAAAGCTGAAAGATGGCCAAAGATGTAATATTATTATTGAACGGACAGTGGTGAAAAGAATCTTGCGATGCAGTTGGAATCTTCTTCCTAAAAGGTAGAAAGAGTCAAGGTGAATCTCGTATCTAGATGCTCCATACACTGGCCAGCTAACAATATATATATAGTACATGACAGGTATACCAAACGCATGATCACATGGCAGCATTGATCTGATGAGCACTATTGTTCACTCACAAGTTTTCTTGGGCTCTGTCAACAGCATGCCACTCAAGTACAACTTTTGTTGCGAGTTGCCCGATTTGAGGCTAGTCACGCATGTACAAGGCAATGGCGGCTGCTTTTGGTGGCTTGTAGAGTGTAGTTAATTAGGGCTAGGGCCGTCGCATTAATTTGGAGCAGACAAGGTGTGCAGGCTAAAGTGGCGAAACTAAAAGCCGGTGGCCTGGCCCTGGCTTGATGTTGTCGTTGGAGTGGAGTCCCTCCAGCTGCGCATATGCTAAGAGAATATACGCGTCGTATATATAAAAAGCGAGATGTATGGCTGCGCCGCCGGCCGTCGGTCACATGGTTCGTACACAAGTTAGTGGCGGCTATGCAGGCATAGCTGCAATAGTTTTCGTAAGAACTGTACTTTGATCGGAATAAAAATTTGCTTCGTGGCAGTGATCGTCTAACAGTACTTGAACTTGACCTCCTTAACTGTTCAGAGTGACGACATTACCTGCCTAGCTAGCTTATATTCTTTAGCGCTTATGCACACGATAGATTCTTCAAGCTGGCCGAGCGCCGACGACGACATTCCGTCTGAATTTATCGTGTAGGAGACTGTTGTTGTGTCCTAGGTCGATCGCCTACCTAATACCATGCAACCACTTGCCGCTAAACAAAAATGGTTAGCAAGGGATGCTGGGTGATGATAATCCTCAGGAGGTGATCATTAATCCTGCCCAACCAGTGCAAGGGGACTTTTTAGAACTGAATGATCTTTTAGCTGGCAATAACATTGTTCAACAGATTGTAGCAAATGATTTGCCTGAGATGTTACCTGCTGAGCAGGAGCTTTTTTTTTGCTGCTGACAACGAGATGGCTGTGCCCTTTCTCCCCTGTCATCCCTGTAAATGTGTTGGTTGATGAGTTTGATCCTGATCAGCTGATGAATGATGCTGAGGAGAATCTTGATGATGTGCTAGATGGGTTCCTGGCTCAGGATGAGGAAGCCCCTAAGCTCATTGAGCAAGTCAAGAGCAAGTTCAAGTTGATATCCCTGCTATTCCTGTGGGGAATTAGTAAATGAAAACCTTAATCTTTGGGGCCCTGGATCAGGGTGAACAAGATGCCAATGAAAATCCTGTCCCTCAAAATGTTAATCAGGTTCTTAATGTTGGCATGGTTCTTCTGCCCCCCTTTGGGCCTGACCCTGTTGTCCTGGATTGGCACAGAAGAAGGCGAATCACGAGAAGCAACTAGGCTTTGGGCCAGTTTCTTCAACCAAGGTAAGCCAAGTGACATCCGAGTTAGCATTCCAGCTGAATGGGCCAGTTTTTTCACCTTTATGCTTGTAATGCCAGAAAAAATTTGAATGGGCCAAGGAATTCCTGTCCTCTAAAGCTTTGGCTTGCCTGGATGGTGGGAAGGGTGTTGTGAACTTTCTATTCCTAGGTCATGCCCCCTCGGTAAGTTTAAAGCTCCAAAGTGGTGAATCCTTCCCTCTTTTCCTGGCCGTACGGCACCTCATCCTCGCCTTATTTCTGAAATTTTGAAAATGACTCTATGCCCGATGGGGTTGGGGCCGATGTTGTGCTGCCTCAAGGACCGAGGCTGATCTCTTGGTCCCCTCGAAGTCCTATTAAGACTTCTCTTGAGAAAGAAGTCAATTTTGTCTCTAGAGCTGCATGAGGGAATCACACCACCACCTAAAAGAATTGAGAAGACAAGGAACAAGAAGCGCCCCCTCCTCTATGTGTGTCTCCGAGGTAAGAAGAAGTCCTGTGCTCAAAACATTCTCGTTTAAAGCCCAGTTTTCTCGCTCTGGTGATTATAAGATGCTCCATCCGCCTCCCACTCTCACCTTCCCCTTATCAAAAAAACTGGTGTGCAAAGTGGAAATTGTCAGCTGATTTACTTTGAGGAGGAAGGGCCAAGAAGGATCCCGGGCTGCCCATCAAAAAAGGAGAAAGGCCACCTCGCCAGAAGCGCACTTCGTGGAAATGCGTAAAGCTAGCGTGATCCGCAAAAGATGGATGAAGGTCAAGGGAGTCGAAGAGACTCGCGGCCCGTGATAGGAAGGTGCGCGTAAGAAGACCCATAGTCCTCTCTTTTTCTTTCTCTAGCTTTTGATAGTTAACAATCGCTGCGTCGTGGTTCTTGGTTGGTTCTTTGCTAATGTAAGAATGTCCTGCAAAACCATAGTGGAACTAGATGTTGGAAGTTTATGACTTGGAATGTTAGGGGGCATTAATGCTAGTTGGAAATGGGCTCATGTGAAAACAAGATTGTTGAATCGATGTGATATTGTCCTGGCTCCCAAGAGACAAAAAAAGAGATGGTTGATCCTCGCCATAAACTCATTTGTCCCGCTTCCTTTACTGGCTTTGAGTCGCCTTCCGTGGGAGCTTCTGGGGTATTCTTATTGCTTGAAGGGGGCTTTTTGAGGGTGTCGAAGTTTTCTCCAATTGTTATAGCCTCCTGCCTTTTGGAGCTTACTTCAACCCATAATAATGATTCTTGGATCCTCACTTGTGTGTATTGTCCTGTGTTGCCGCCGCCAAAGTTGCTTTTGTAATTGGCTTCGTGGCATCCGTATGCCCGCAAATGTTAATTGGTTACTCCCTCGGTGATTTTTAATTTAATCAGAAAGTGGAAGATAGAAAATGCACTCGGGTGGATGCCCTTTCCAAATGTTAATGTTCAATAATGCTCTTAGCTCTCTAGGTCAATGAAATTATTATTCTTCGTGGAAGGGACTATAACAGTCCAACATGCGCCTCCCTCCCCCTCTCCTTGAGAAAAATTGACCGGGTTTTCACTTCAAATGGCCCCCTCGGTCTCTTTTCCCCTAACTGCGCGCCAGAGCTCCAATGTGTCGCTTCCTCCCAATCATACCCTTGTGTGGTTAGTATTTCTACTATCATCCTAAAAAATCCGTGATTTTCGTGATTTGAAAATTACCGGATGTGTAATGATGAGTTCCCGAGTGGTTGTTTATTGGGGGTCGTCCCAAATAGTAATGATAGCTGCCAAATCTCTTACGTAGAAGTTAAAAAATCCGTGAAAAAATCTAAAGGAGTGACATGGCTCCAAGTTAAATCAAGTCTTCTATCCTTTATGACTAGGAATGTTATTCTCGCTTTTGAGGTTTTGGGAGATCATCAGTGACCTAAGTGTGGCCGAAAATTTTAAAAAATCACGACTAATCATTTGCGTGATTTGCTTGAGCAAATGTAAAAGTATATTGGAAGCGTAGAGGATCAATTAATCGGGTTAAATTTGGGAGATGCGGTGCACTAAATTTTTCATGCAAATGCCACCAGAGACACGTAGCTAATTTAATCAGCCAGCCTTGATAGTAATGAGGGGGTAAATTTTTGTCCCACAAAGGATAAGGGAGACTCCTCTGGCGGAGGATTTCAAAAATCGATCGGGCACTTCAATTTGACAGTTTTTGGCCTTGATCCACTTTTTCCTTGAGGAGAAATGACAGTTTGGGCATTATTGAGTCCCCATTCTCAATTGATGAGATCGATCACATTGTTAGGGCCTTGCCTAATGATAAATCTCTTGGGCCGATGGCTTCAATAATGAATTTCTGAAGAAGTGTTGGCCTCTAATCAAACATGATTTCTACAAAGTCTGCATGGACTTCTATGATGGTAATGTCTGTCTGAGAAGCATTAACTCCTCATTCATTACCTTGATTCCAAAAAGTGGATAATGCTAGGAGGGTCAATGACTTCAGGCTCATCTCCTTGCTGAACTCCTCCATCAAGCTTGTTACAAAAGTTTTTGGCAAGCAAAGCTGACCCCCACATCACCACCCCCGGTACATAAGAATCAATATGGCTTCATTAAGCATAGAACCATTCAGGACTGTCTTGCCTGGTCTTTTGAATATCTGCATCTCTGTCATCATTCAAAAAAGGAGATTGTAATAATCAAATTAGACTTTGAGAAGGCTTTTGATAAAATTGAGCACCAGGCTATGCTTTCCATTATGCAGGCTAAAGGTTTTGGTTCTAAGTGGTTGAGATGGATGGCTGACATTTTCAATTCTGGAAGTTCTGCTGTTCTTCTAAATGGTGTCCCGGGTAAAACTATTCATTGTAAAAGGGGGGTTAGACAGGGGGGCCCCCTTTCCCCTCTGCTGTTTGTGCTTGCTGCTGACTTTTTGCAGTCTATGATTAACAAGGCCAAGGACATGGGGCTGCTGAATCTTCCAATTCCACTTGAGTGCTCCAAAAGATTTTCCTGTAATTCAATATGCTGATGATACCCTGATCATTGTTGAAGGTGATAGTAAACAGCTTTTCTTCTTAAAAACCTTGCTTAATAGCTTCTCACTGGCCACTGGACTCAGAGTAAACTTCAACAAGTCTATGATGGTACCAATAAATGTTATCTGGCGACAAACTCAAACACCTTCGCCACCTTTGGTTTTGCTCTATTGGCGATCTCCCTTTACTTATCTCGGCACCCCTCTCCATTGTGAGACCAAGGGAATTCGAATTCATGCCTCTGGTTAGCAAATGTGAAAGAAGACTTGGGGGCATCTCAACTTTTAAACGGTGGTAGGTTGGAGCTTACCAATCTTTGTTTTCTCTTGCTCTTCCTACTTTTTTTATGTGCACTCTTGCTTTGCCTAAGGGTATCATCAAGAATGTGGACAAAACAGAAGGTTACTTGTTTATGGAGGTGCTTGAGTCAAATGCCAACACTATGCCCAAGGCTGCTTGGAAAATGTCATGCCTTCAAAAATTGAGGGAGGACTGGGAATCATTGATCTTGAAAAACGAGAATAAAGCCCTCTTGATGAAACACCTACATAAATTCTTCAATAAGGAGGATATATATCTTGGGTCCATATTGTTTGGGAAAAACATTATAAGAATGGGAAACTGCAAGTCATATTAAAAAGGGGTCCTTTTGGTGAAGAGACATTCTCAAACTTCTTCCAGAATTTAAAAGTTTGGCTAAACCCCTTTTGCAAATTGTGGGGATTCTATTTTGTTACTGCATGATTCTTGGTCTGCGCACCTCTCGGGAGACATCCCTTCCTGAGCTATACTCTTTTGCTTGTCACAAGAATGCTTGTCTTCAAAGGGTTCTAGATCAACCCTGATCCTCAGTTCTTTTCAGTTGCCTCTCTACTGAAACTTGACCTATTTGCAATGGCAAAACCTAGAGAATCGATAAACTCTTTCCGGGCTAATGATGATAAAGATGTTTTGGAATTACACTTGGGGTTCTAGCAAGTTCTCCTCTTCAAAGGTATACAAGCAGCTGGTTGGCAGCCATAATGCCCATCCCTCTTTTAAGTGGCTCTGGAAGTCTTTTTGTCAGCCAAAACACAAGGTCTTCTTTTGGTTGCTGATGAAGGATAGATTAAGCACAAGAAACATTTTGAAAAGAAGGGGCATGCATTTAGATGACTTCTCTTGTGTTTTAACTTGTTGATCTTTTGAAGAAAATTTTGCCATCTGTTCTGGAATGCCCTTCTCGGCCATGTGTTGGAACTGGATCAATGTTCATTTCTCGGTTGGGTTTCTTTTCACGAGGTTAATGACCATCTCAAAGTGCAACTTGGGTCACCTTTTTTCATGAATCATTAATCCTCTTCTGGCGGGCAATCCGGATGGTCGAGAAAGGGCTGATCTTTAACGGTGTCCAGCCATCTCTTTTGGAATGTCGGCGAATTTTCATCAAAATTGGCTTTGCTGAAGCACAGAGTTAAAGCTTCAAATGCTGTCAGTTTTCCCAATGGAGCCACAACATTTCTCGAGGGCAATGATTAGTTTTATTTTCTTTGTTTCTTTTTTTTGTATCCTGAACTCTTTTGGTGTCTGTTCTTGTCTTGTTTTTTTTTTGGTTTTCTGATTAATAAAAAATACTGTAGGGGCCTTGGCCCCCAGATTCTTAAAAAAAAGTTCCTTAATATATAACTTGTATAAGATGGATGCAACCATGCTCAAGTGCAGCCGGCTCCGGCTATATATGTAACCTCAGAGTTAAATGGCTTCATGTACTGTTATTATATATTTTGGATCTCTCTCTCTCTTTCACTATTTAAAAAAGGGTCTCAGTTCATCGATGCTTGAACACAACGAAACCCCAGTTTTAATTACAGTGATTGATCGAGGCATAACCGCTAGTCTCAGTGCGCGAGTTTCATGGCGTTATTTCTAAGACTACCAAAATAAAACTTGGGTGAAACACGCTTTCTCAATGCAAAGTTTCTAGAGTTTTATATAGTTACTATAATAACTCATAGAGAGTTGGTACTCGTGCCAACAAAGTTTTATCTAGATAAAACCCAATTCTCCTCTCTCTTCTTAAATATGTTGTCTTGTTATCAAGCAAGCCAACGTGGAACTCATGAGGTACGACTAGCATATATGGCTAAATTTATTCCATATGGATATATTAATAAAAAGTTATTAGTCATATTGAAGACCGCATGGTTATCATGGCCCATGATTTCAGATTTGATGAATACAGGTAAAATATTTGTGAAGGATAAAGACATTGATAGTTTGTCAAACTGTTAAATTTGATGTTGGTCGCACTAAGACTTAGTATTGCCTAATAATTTATCATTGATATTAAGTGCGTGTTTGGGGTCTAGCTCTGCAAAAACAACTCTAGACTTACGATCCGTTGCAGCTCTACTACGGACCTGAGATCCCAAAAAAGCACGTTAAATATAGCTCGGATTTCCCAAATTCTATATGTCATCTAGGGCCGCATATCGAGGAAAAGAATACAAAGAAAAAGGCTCTTCTTCTTATTCCCATCCGGATAAGCCGACATGGGAAGAGGTAGGATGATACCATGGCTAGCGCTATGCTTATCTGGGGAGGGCTCAGCGAGGAAAAACCAGAGGAGCCCACCGGGCCCTTGGCGAGAAGCGCTTCCAGCGCCGGGTATAACCAGCTCATATGGCGGTCTTGGCGCTAAACGTGCTTCTGCACCCCGCCGCGGAGCGGGCAGTGGTGGCCCCGCTTTGCTCACGTAGCAGCACACACCAGCGGGGCGGGATAGAACAGCATAAAGCCATGGAGCCAGGTCTTGAGGCGGATGGGGCACATCGATGGCTACGAGTCGTGGCGGCGCTAGTGGCGGGAGGCGATGAACAAGCTTGAAGCGGATGACACCGTTGGAGAAGTTAGCCGAGAAAAACAAAATCTAATGGGGAGCGGTCAAAAGCATACGGCTACCGGGAAAGAAGGCGACAAGGAAGCGGCGAATGAAACAAATTGAACGTGAATTTTCCATTTAATAGTGGCACTAGTGGGTAATTTCTCCCAACTCCACTAAAACTTGGAGTTGGTGGAGCACCTCTGAGGCGGTCCACGAAATCCATGGATTTGGGAGCTGCTCCACCATTTTTTTTGCAAAATCCGATGGAGTTCTTTGGGCACAACCCGTTTGGTTGGAAAAGTCCCAAAGCAGAGTGAATTTTTAGGATCTGGAGGTGAAGCTCTACAAATTACGCCGACCCTAATACTATTTGAGGGACGAAGGTTAGTAAGCTCATTAAAGTTAGAGTTGAGAATATTTCCGTGCACACACACTATAGAGAGTCAGTCAAAAAGTAATTTACATATGTAAAACAACACTGTTAATGGTGGAGCAAAGTGTTTAGTGTGCGCTCCACCATTTTTTCTAGACCTATTTTTTTTTTTAGGGGATCCCGCGTCCCGGCCAGCGTTTTTCATTAAGCGAAACCATTTTCTAGATTTCCAAGGTACTCAATGTGTGCAGCTCTGGAAAAAGATTTTTAAAATAAGATTTTAAAAACATATGAACCAGCGACGAGCCTAGAGTCTTCCGCCAATCCCACCACGAGCCCACCCCTAGTTGGAGTGCCGCGTGTTGCGAGCCCACCACTAACCTCACATGTCTTCGTGGCCTGTTTGGTCTCTGGCTCGGCTAGAGATAGAGCTAGAGCTAGTTTCTAACTCTCAGCCTAAACTAACTCTATCTCTTGGAGGTGTTTAGATACAAGGGCTAGTTTATCGTAATGAGGTCGAGATGTACGTGGCTGGGCTGCGTAGAGCGGGCGGCGACGCGGGCCGAAGCGGGTCGTAGTGGGCGCGGCCCAGCGCCCTGCTTGGTAGCCCTGCCGGGCCGCCAGCAGCGTCTCGCTCGCTGTATGTATCTGCGCCGCGTGCGAGATGGGCCTTTGGGCGTATGCGTAAATGTCGTGGACTTTAGGGCGCTATGGATCTCGGGCGATGGGAGGGGATCCGATGCGGTAAAAATAAGAAAAAGATTTTTTTATGGTCCCAATGCAAACTAGCCTAAATAATCACCCCTTGGAGGGGATGGTTTTTGGGTGAGCTAGTTGCAAAATCTAACTCTAGCCTCCCGTTTGGATACTTTTTGGGCTAGTTTGGCTCAAACTAGCTCTAGCCCTTGATGCAA